>VDFB02384881.1:0-21439 GCA_007258455.2 Sequoia sempervirens | reverse complement strand
AATACTTGTAACAATAATAATAAAATATATCAATTTAACATTTCTTTGTTATTGTAGCAGACCTCCCCTTGCAGTGGCGTCCACGTCGTGAGTAGACGACTAGGCGTACACTAAGATCACAAGTAGAGGGAAGAACAACTAAATGGGGGAAAAATGATTTAGAAAATGATACTACCCACTTCATATTTTTTTAGCTTTAAAAAAGAAACAAAACAAAGTGATTGTAATCATATCATGACAAACTATATTTTGATAATATGTAAAAACTGAAAGAATGAATATTATATGTTAATGAATGAATGTGAATATGTTAATTAATGAATGTTATATGTTAATGAATGAATTTTATATGTTATTAATGGATGAATGAATGAATGTTATATGTTGTTAATGGATGGATGAATGCTTGATGTTATATGATTGGGTATGGGGAATTGAGAGTGATTGGGGGGGGCACAAATGAGCTTTCACTGTCACATGGTTGGCCCTGTTAAGTAGAGAATATTAAAGTATTCTTGAAACAAAGAGAATCTCAATAAGGTAATGTACTTTTCAATTAAAGGAATGCATCATTTCAAGCATCAAACCAATATGCAAAGATGAAATAAAGTGCTAATTTTTCACTTTGGTGGCAAAAAAATGATTCTTTATACCATGAATCCATGCTCTGCGTCATAATTTGAAGTTGTTTCCATTCCAATGTTCTAAGTTTAGTTTATTTGTATGGCTTTGTATGAATACCACATTGTGTTGTGTGTGGATTTGGTTTCAAAGCTCTGTTTCTTCTATTTTTATTGGTGACATAACTCTAAAATTTGACTTTTGTGCATAACAGGTTAGTGGAAAAATTGACAGCTTTGAAGGTTTTAGAGGCTCGATTGAGATAGATACACGGATATTTGGATCTTGTTGTTGATGGAAGGCTTCCATTTAACCATGAAATTTTGTACCATTTGTAGGTATGAAAAAGTTTCTCTACTTACATTCATTCTTGATAATAAATGTTCTAAATGATATAAATGCTTCAAACTTAAGATTCATTTCATTGTTATAATGATAAAAATGTTATACTTTGCTATAAATTCAAGCATTCTATTTCCCCTACCCTTTTCTCTCTTCCCCCTCCTTTTAAGAATTTTCTTTGTCATAAAAGATTCACATTTTTGTCTCATTTACACAAATTTATTTGAAGCGCTAGGAGTGAATAAAGACATGTAAAAGATGATGGATTATGTCTAAAAAACAACTTTCCATCTTATACCTAATTAAATCCTTAATATTTGAATAGTTTAGAGCTCGAATAATGCTTGTATATGCATGTGTAGCAATAAGGGAGCCTATGTGAAGATTGAAATTTAAAACATCACTTTGGTATTTTTCCTTAGTGCTGAAATGGTATTTTTATAATAATTTTAACCTACACACACATTGATATTTTTTGGTGCATTGCATTATGAATTTTTTTTCTTTTATACCTACTCGCTAGACATGGAGGTATAATATTGGTTTTGGTTTTTTCATAGTAGTTAATTTCATAGGAAGACTAAAATCTTCTTAATGTCCTGTGTCAAGTGTGAAAGCATATGAATCACTTGTTGAAGGCATCATTTTGTATTCATCCAAAAACTAGTTTGTTCTTTTTTTTATGTTTCTTGCATGTGTGTTTTTTAGGCTCTAGAGATGTAGCTTGGCTCTTTTCCTTTGCATTTTCATATTTTGATGATTACAGATTGTCTCCATAATTTTTTTATGTAGATCTGTTTGTAACCCACTCTGCACTAATCAATTTGCAAACCAGTCACATATTAAGGACCATTTCACTAACTTGTAGTCATCCATTACTTCATATGTTGCAAGTTGTGTCTATTTTCCAACAAATCCCAATGATTGCGAGAACTTTAATCCTACAAGTGTACCCAATCTTTCTCAAGTAAAAGTATTACCTTATTTTATAGTATTTTAAATGGTTAATTGAAGGTGATTCTTTAGATCTAAGATAGTTCAACCCTGGATTAAAATATGGTATTAGATGGGCATTATAATGATAAAACTAAGGTTGATTGAACACAAATTATGAACATAATTTACTGTACTATGAATAGTTTTACAATTATAATTATTTCTCCTTTACCTACCTCTACATTAATGAAAAAGATAGCAGATATTGGAAGTTCATTACATGTATCATGTATTTGTTAGTAGTTTAAATTTTTTTAAGTTGTTCAAGAGTTTGATTAGGTCAAGAATATGTTCTACAAGCTCTATTCTCTTGACATTGCTTAGCATTTTCCCTACACATTTTCTCTTCAATCCAAAAATTTCTTAACTCCTTCCTTTGTTAGCCCTTGGTTGTTCTCAAGTGTAATGATTTTTCTATGCATCTTGTAGTTTGTATGTATGATTAGTCATCTCTTATGAAGCATGGATAACCTTTCATGGAATTGTTGTTGTGATTAGACAATTTCCATTGTGAGAATAATCATATAATTTTTTATGGAAGTATTTTTCATGTTATTTGATTTAGTATTGTAAACTTTTCTTTACGAAATTCTCTTGGGGGGAACAACAGAATTGTGATGATAGGTAGAGTTGTACAACACAATAAATCATTTTTCATTATCAATATATTGCTTATAGAATACTCTATGCAAGTGAAATGGAATGTGCAATGACAATTGGTCTCGAATTCAAATCTAAATATAAGTACATTAGTGGATACATGAAGTTGTCATCAATATTTTGATGAACATCTGAGTCATTTTATGATGCTAACGACCAATGAATCTGTGCCATTATTTTGACGTTTAATTTGTCATCAGAATTTTGACAAAAAAATGGCACAAAAATTCTTTTGTCAATTTGTCAATTGTCAGATAAATGTTTGTCGCACGACCAATGAACGTTTGTCAGAGAATGGAATCAAATTCAATAGTGTGACTAGTCTCTTAGGCCTTTGAGGGGTGGTAGAGACATAGATTGCATTTACATATTTCTTAAAAATTATAGAGGAATTATTCAAAGAAATATTCTCAACATTGATGCATGGAGGATTAGATGTGGAAGGAAATTTATCATTTTCTAATGTAACGTCTCTAGAAGAGAGTACATTAGAATGAAGATGAGATTCATCATTCATGAATGCAATTTCCCTAGGAGAGAGTGCATTGGAATGGAGAGAAGGTAGAGTAAAGTTAAGAAAAACATCAATGATTTCATCCTCTTGTGCCAAAATATCCTTACAAGGGATTTCAGGAGAGGAATCAACAAAGAAAAATAAGAAAATATAGAAGAACTCACTTTCACATGCTTGTAAGAGGACTTCTCAAAGTTTCTTAACAAAACTAGAAAGAGAAAGAAGGAAGAAAGATAGAAAGTACATTTTGAAATAGAGATATTTTTTCTTGGAGGATAAATCTTTGGATTTGTCTTTTTTCCTTATGGAAGGGGTGTTCACATCAAGTTCATCAAAATGTAGAGAAGGGGGATTCACTGCTCACAAGTCTCTTTATTCTCAAGAGATTCCCAATGAATGAATTTCCCCAAACTACATCAAACTACCACAAGGAATAGAGCGAGAGTTTCAGAATTAGAATGAGTAGGTCACAAAGTTTTTCTAGATAGACCACCAAGTTTTTGGCCAAGGATGAAAGTGTGGCATACAAATGTCAACATGATGCATTGGTGTTCCTAAGGTGCACTAGCATCTCATACAAACTAAAAACTAAGAATATATCAAAAAATAGCTTAGTGACTATAGACAAATGACTTCTAATAACGCTTAAGATGTGAGGAAGTAATAGAGAATAACAAAATTGAAATAAAGTAAAGTAAATGATAAAACTAAAGAGGATAAAGGAAGTGGTCACAAAAACCCAAGTAAAGAAGCCTCCAACAAAGAGATATCTCGAACACCTACACACTTAGATCAAGGAAAAATGTTGGGGTTGTTTGGAGACTTGCCTCAGTCAAGTCCCTGTTTCAGTGTTCCCACCTCCATGGACAACCAAATAGATAGATAGAGAAATAATAAACACAAATGAAATGAACGCAAGAGTGATAAAAGAAAACACTACTCAAGGAGGAGAACTCATATCATGAAGTAGAGATGCAATAGATATGGGATGTGTGAAATCCCAAAATACTCAAAGACATAAGACAAGAAAAATATCACTTGCAAGGCTTGAGGAAGCCAAAGAGAGAAAGAGATAGCTGTGAGATCCAAGAGAGTTGCAAAGAGTGTTGTAAGAGCATGAGAGCGCTATTATAGATAACTAAAGAGATTTGTGAAATAAAGATAGCAAGAGAAAGATAAGAGAATGTCCAAGAGAGAAGCCAAGAAGCTAGAGAGCTAAATGAAGTGAAAGGATGGATTTAAAAGAGAGAATAGGAGGGAAAAGAAGGTTCTCAAGCCGTTACAAGGTGTCCTAGGTTGTTACCACTAACAAAAGTAGCTGACAAGTGGCAAGACACCTGAAAGGTGGTTGTTTGAACATCAAAATATCATAGGACCTTAGCACAACATGTGGACATCCATGTGGCATGCTAGTGTCTAGAAAAATCATACTACAAAATGATAGGAACAAGAAAATCACAAGGTTCGACATAAAGTTGATGTGCAAACGTAGTTGTTGAAAGGGGGTCTTGAGCATCCCAAGAGGGGAAAAAGGATAATGCAGGGGCTAAAATGAGCCTACACAAATGCTAGGAGAGTGGACACTAAAGTTGATATAAGAATGTATGTGAGATTGCAAGGTGTGCAATTTTACGACATTACATAGAGAAATTTATTGAATTATGTTAGTGTAAATAGGTAATTTTCCTAACTAGAACTTATTAGTGGGGTTCTATTTACATGTTAAGTCCACTTAGGTCCTAGGAATATTTCTAGAAGTCTTAGTTGTTTAGATAAGTTCTTATGGAAAGTATTACCTTTTTATCTTTTATTTAATATTAGAGTCCTAGGCCATTTAATGATGGCTCATGTCATCTAATAATGACATGTCATTTAATGTTTTGTATTTAGTACTTAATCACACTTTTTCTATATAATCAAGGTCACTGTACACTTTGTAACATACCACATATTTGATAGATCTTAATATCAAAGAAGCTCATTTATTGCATACTCTCTTGTGGAAGGATTTCATTGTTTTTGAGCTAATCTTCATCTTCTACATGGTATATCAAAGCCATGGTCATGCAAATTCCTTCTCAAATTTGTGGGTAGAGCTATTTCCAAATGAGATATCTTGGTGATTTTTAGTAAATTTGAGTATGCTTTTTCTCTTGCACCATATGGTGATCTAGAGAATCAAAAAACCTTAAAAAAAATACTAGATTTAAGGTGTATTTTTGTGGATTTATATTATAGGTTCATTTTGGAGAAATTTGGGTCAAAATAGATACTTCTATTGAATATAGAAGGCCCAAAAACCCCCATCTTCATAGAAAATACTTCATATTTTGAAGATTTTTTTTGGCAATTTTTAAAAATTTTCAGGTGACTATCTTAAATTTGATGACCAAATTACCATCATGGAGGACTATGTTAAATTTGATAGTTAAATAGACATCATACCAACACTCATCCTATTCTTCATGGGGCAATCACATGCAAACCATTTAGGGGCATAATTTTGGCCCCTCAAGTCTTAATTTGGCATTTTTTAAATCGCCCTAAATTTTGATTTGGATATCAAATTTTTAAAAATAAAATATCATTAGAAAGCTGGTTCCAATCACTTTATAGTGGTATAGGTAATAT
This sequence comes from Sequoia sempervirens, assembly GCA_007258455.2. Taxonomy (NCBI): domain Eukaryota; kingdom Viridiplantae; phylum Streptophyta; class Pinopsida; order Cupressales; family Cupressaceae; genus Sequoia; species Sequoia sempervirens. Next base: position 15,675 of record VDFB02384881.1, on the reverse strand, counting down.
TTCCATATTGTTTTTGGATGTTTTTATTGTTGTTTGAAGTTTGATATCCTATTTGGACCTCCAAGCTCATAAATTTTTACTTGGATCTCCATTTTTTGTGATTTTTGTAGCATTAGAAAGGTATTGAGGAGCTCTATCATTGTGCACATGAAATTTCTCCAAATTCATCCCTAGGTATTATTTATTCACATGTTAGCATATTTGCATTCTAGTTAATTACTTGGACATCCCGACTCTTGGAGAGATTTTTTCTATTTAGGAAGGCTTTGTTTGTAGTATACATAATATTTCAGGGTTTATAAATTGTTTTTGAAGGTTAATGTCTTTGTAATTTTGGAGATTTATCATAGTTCTTTATGGATTTTTTATTTTCATCCTTCTTTGATTATGTTGAAAAGGGGAAACTATAAACCATGGGGAGATAGCATCATAAGACATCTCTATTGGCTTTTTCTTTGCCACATTTGTATGGTCTCATTCACCCTCTTGGTACTGCAAGTAAAATAAATTATTATAGTTACAAAATGAAATATTTCTTAGGATTTATTGCAATGCATGTTGGTGAAGAAATTTTGCATGATATTATTCATTTTTAGTGTCCTCATGCTCTTTGAACTAAAATTTGGGAGATATATGGAGTCCTAATACTCAACCATTTCCAAATGATCCTATTTCAAACTATCTTGTACCTCTTAAATTTTTAGAAAGTATAACCTATGTTTATGATACTATTTGAGAGTTTGAAGATTTAGAGTACTTTGAATCTTCATATGAGGATGATGAGGTTTCTTCAAATTCTCATTCTTCTCCTTTAGATGCAATTGTTGTACCTTCACCTTTCGTGATTCCTTGTGTAGATTCATTGATTAAGGCTCCCATCATTCATGTTCAACGGTACCATTCATCTTCTATTGGTGATTCATTGATAAATTCTAGTGATTCATTCCAACAAGTATATCCTTGTCTTCCTGATGGTATTCCTATTTATCAAACATTGCATCCTCATTTTTATAGAGCTCACATTTTAGATTTAGAAGACACATTTGAGGGGTTATCTCTCCTCTCTGATGATAGTAATTGCACTACTATTTTCAAACCATCTTTGTCTTTGTATATTATTCAACATTAGTTTCCACAGTCTTGGTTTGTCACCTTCTTTTTTGATTGGTCATGTACCTGATTTGATTGTGGAATCTTCATCTTTAGTGGACAAGGAGACACATGAGAAAATTTTAGAGACATCATCATACATCTTTATTCTTCTTTATTTCATTTCCTATCTGGAATGGGAAGCATTCATCATGCATTTGTACTTAGTTTTGTTTCTTTTGAAAGGGAGACAAGTTGTTTGTCGATATTAGATCATTTTATCTTCAAGCACTCACCATTTTTTTCAAGAGATTATACATTTTGGGGGGGCTACATAGTCTCTTTCTTTCCCTCTTGTGAGGGGGTTATTTATTGTATATTCATGATGGATGTAGTCCTTCGGGGTATCATTGATTCCTCCATACATCATACTTGTTTATATCTTTTCTTTCATTTGGAGAGGGGTTTTTTTCCAAGTGGTCTTTCTCATTTTCTCTATTTTTGAGAGATTGCATTTGTAATACATGGGTATCTAACATGGCCTCATATATGGTACCCATATTTGCATCTTTGCATCATTTTCATAATAATTACTTCTCCCTAAGTTGCAGTTAAAGGGTGGTGTTGTTGTAAATAGGTAATTTCCTAACTAGTTATTAGTGGGGTCCTATTTACATGTTAAGTCCACTTAAGATCTAGGCATATTTCTATAACCTTTAATTTGTTTAGATAAGATTTTATTTTTTTTAGATTTTATTTAATATTAGATTCATAGGTCATTTAATGATGGCTTGTGTCATTTAATAATGACACAAGTCATTTAATGTTTTCCATTTGGCACTTCATCAAGCAAGGTGACTTTGTAACATACCTCATCATCATATTTGATAGATATTAATATCAAGTAAGCTCATTTCTTACATACTCTCTTGTGGAAGGATTTCATTGTTTTTGCAGGTGGTCTTGGGTATTGAGCTAATAATCAGCTCCTACATGGTATCAAAGTGTGTTTGGAAGTTGAAATTCATAAAGGTGATGACTCTAATATAAATAATTCAAATAATAGAGAAAAGAAGAATGTTGTGCACCAAGAATAATATGTCTCATATGAGGATGAGTATGTGAACCCCTATAAGGAAAAGGGTAAGGTAGTCATGAAAGATAATGTTGATGAAGTCCTTAATCTACTAGAGATTGAAACATTTTTTAGTAACCCTATTCTTGATCCTATTAAAAATACGTGGTCCTCCTCCTTAATTAAAGTTGTAACAAAAATTATAACTATTTTAACAAATAAATTTATTGAATTATACATAGATCAATCTCACAACAAAAATTCAAAATGGCTATATTTAAAGCTTAACAAAATTAGCCTCAAAATCTCACTACTAGCTAAGAAAGTTTATGGGGATGTTCTTATCCTTAGTAAAATTTAGAGACATATTTAATAAATGGAATGCTAGTAAAGAAATCAATAACACAAAGACACATATTTTAAGGAGGAGAGGCTCTTAGTCCCAAATAAGGACCTACACAAAATTAAGGCTAACACATATAAGGTAATATGATTTAGAAAACTAACATTTAGAACACTACCAATAACATCAAAACACTTAAAAAGAAATTGAAACATTAACTAGCTCTAAAAATTGCAGGACCAAGCTTAAGAACAAGTAGCTACACAAAAAAGAAGTAAAGGATCATGCAAATGATGAATGTGTAGCAAAATAACTTGAATCCCTTTATGAGGAATAAGTTGTATAATTGAAATACATTCATTCCTTAGGTTTAGTTTCTTCAAGTTTACTTCTGTGTATTCTTAGTGGCTAATTTCAACCATATGGTTGTGTTTTATCTATCTTTCTATTACTTGGGTTTGTATTTATTTTATACAACTTTCCTAATTGTTGTATACCTCTATCCAATTTGTCTTATATACTTAAGAATAACCCATAAGCTGATAGATAACTATCTATATATGATTATAATAATTATTATATAACATTTAAAAATTAATATGGCCACAAGCCAACTACTCATAACTTAATGCATACTATAAGATTAGTGGTATAACATTCTTATAATAAAACAAATTACATGATAGAATAATATATTAAAAATATTTTGACAATTCTTAATAATTGTCGTTGAATGCGTTCCCTCAATGAAGTTTGTGGAATGCATTTTGTCTATCAACGACTAAATTTGTAGGAGAAAGGGTGCAAGAGGATTGAATAAATCTTGCTCATTCATTGCTTTTTGTCATCTTGGAGAAAGGACAATACCATTTTACTCTTTCCACCCTCTACGTTGTCGATGCATTTACTTTGGTAGTTGGTTTTCCACCCTTGTTGATGCATTTACTGTCGATGGGAGTTAGCGTAAAAAATATCCTTGTTGATGCATTTACTATCAATGGGAGTTGGTTTACAAAATATATGCTTCACAATACAAGCTCTGCACATTTTCCTCCCTCGCAATAGTTGACAAAAAGACAACATTTCACAAGAATCTTTAGGTAAGTCATTTTCCGTAGTTTCATTTACCCTAGTTTCTCAACCTCTACATGGTTGGGTCAATTTTTCTTCACTTATTTTTCCTCTAAAATAATTCTTTTGTTATCTCTGTGCAAGTTGGAATCTGTCAATTTGGCCTTCGTAATATTGCTCCTGCAAACTTTGTACATTTTTCTCATTGACATCGTTGACATAAAGACAAAATTTGTGTAGAATATTGTAGTAAGTCACTTACCCTCCTTTCAATTTGTATAAAAAGCTTTTCCTGTGCTCTTTCTAGTGGTTGTACAAACTGCGCATTACTTTACTAAATCTTTCTACGTTTGCTTCATACCCACTGATAGTAGAATTAAATTTCTTTGAGCCCCCATTTATACACAAATTCAAACCCTAATGCAAAATACTATATAAATATAGGGTTTACAATAGTAAGACACACATACATGAGAGCCAAATTGGCTTTAGATTTAAATCCCCTGAAACAAAAACTAAACATCCTCAATATTCATGGGGTGATATAGATAATAATGCAAGCTAATGGTCCAACATATTTCACAAAATGAGGGATTTTAGATGAGGATTGACAACCCTACATGAGCTTGCAAGATTAGAAAGAATTGGATATAAAACATAGAAATAACTCAAAATATGTCTGTGTGTGGAGGTACGAGGTGAGTGGGGCTGAGAAAAAGCGTTGGGGAGCAAGGAATGGTAGCTTTCATGTTCATAGGATAGATAAATGTGGAAATGATATAAGAAAAGAAAAGGAAGACGAATGGAGGAAGGAAGAAGAAGAAATGGAGGAGGAAAGGATGGAAAGGAAGGAAGGAAAGGAAGGAAGGAATGGAAGATCCATGGAATGGAAGGATAAATGGAATGGATGAAGGAAATGGAATGGCTACAACATTTGTAATAACCTTAGCATAAAAATATATCTTACTGAATAGTGAAACTAAAGTATACCCACCCAAATTCTCAAATAAAGGTGTTATGAAGTCAGTTCTCTAAGAGACCAAAATGTTTCACTTGCCTGCAACCCTATAGAGAATAGCCAAACTAGATAAAAAAATAAAAAATTGAAAATAAGGCTATGTGCTTGTACCAATTATACATTCTGCCATGATTTCAATGCTTGTCTCTCATTCTACAACTTTAAGAGATTTGAATTGTAAACAATGCTTGATTCACGATTTTCTCCATGTTGTGTTTGTCTGCTATAAACAAAGTGAAATGGAAATATTGTTGTAAGTTCATTGCCAATGAGAATTGATTTAATATGGCTACTGAGTTTGATTTATATGGTAAAAGTGTTGCTGGCTGTCCCCTATATGGTTTCTAATTAACCAATGTTTGTTCACACACAGGGAAGCCATGTTTTGAGGAAAGAAATCATGGAGAAACTATTAGATAGAATGATATGTATGAAAAAGATTTAAGAAAATATTTTAAACTCAAAGGGCACAATTTGTGAATAACTTCCACCATATAGAAAATATGATTTAGTGCAATAAAACAACTATTAGATAAGTTCAATAAGGAAAGAGATGGAGTGGGAACAACTGTTTAACACATTTGGCCAAAAAAAATGTCTTCTTCTCTTTCCAATTTAGTGATAGAAGTATTTAAAGAAAATATGTTTATTATATAAACTTTGGGATCAATACAGTTTGTTTGTTATTTCATGATCCTTTTCTCTCATCAAATTATCACATTTCCAAAGTCACTGTTACAGATGTTAGAAATAATGCTATATTTTTCTCCTTTAATAACTTTTGATTAGCTTATTTTTGAAAAGAGAGCATGCTGAATGATAGATGTACACTGCCAAAAGCTATAGCCCTCTGGAGACCTTTACAAGAAGAAATTCACCACACAAAAGTGTTGTTGCAACTAAGGAATGTAAATGATTTATTCCAACTGATCTAGAAGTTATGATTACAAATGTAAGATGTCATTGAAGTGCATTAGATGAGATAAAAAGACATTTAAGATTTTTCCCATAAAATTTGATCTAACATCATGAGACATGTAAACTTCAACTCCTACCTAGGGAACATGAAGATAGATATGTTCCATGATTTCTAGAAGAATCTATCTCCTATAAAACACGGAAAGTGGTAATTAATCCCATTTAATTATTTCTAAGAAAAACACCCTAATAATTAAATAAAATATTCCAAGTTAACTTATGCTATACCAAATAATTAATCACACCCAACAACAAGAATATCAATAAATATTTTGGCTATTTTCATAAATTTAGGCATGACAGAGATTCCCCTGAATGGGAAGTGGGAAAGCAGGACACTCAGAGTTCAGAATGTACCCACAATTGGCACTTCATGTATACATCATGTTTATGCATGTTACACCACCTCCTTATCACACTTATGGGGTTTTGGGGATATTGAACTAGGCTAGATTCTCCTCTTCTTACACTTCTCATTTTCATATTCAACACTATGCTCTCTTCCAATTCCACTTACACATCCATGGAAAAGTATTTAATTTATATATATATTTATTCTTTTTGTTTGAAATCTGTTTGGTTGCTTTGACAAGCTATAATGGTGTATTTTAGCTGATGTTTTCTCTATAATTTTCTTGTTACATTAGATTTTTAGTGTTTTAGATATCACTACTTTCTTTAGGTGACTACTTAATCTTTATAAATTGAAGTTCTTTCAGCTTGGAATGGAACTATACATTTCGTACAACATATTTTTTTTCTGAATTATGCTTTTAAAGTGCATCATATTTAATACATAAATTAATTTCCACGTTTTGCTTATTCATTTACATGCTTACCTTCTTATGTTGTACTTCAAATTATATGTATATTTCATCCACTCATGCCAAGTCATGGCTAAAGATTCAAATTCTCCTCACATCATACAACTTTCTAATGGTGACATGACCACTATACAACCAAGCCCCTACATTCTAGTGCATCCAACACTGGCAGTATCAGAGTCATCATCTACTATAAATAAACCTAGCTTTGTTCACACAAATGTTCAACATCTCACTATAATTATATCTAATAATTGCCTCGACATCATTAACAAATTGAAAGTTTCATGCCAAACAACAAGTCTTGTTGAAGAAATAGATGTCTAGATGCTTCAGGCCTCATTGTCAACTTTCTAGTCTAGCTACACAAAACTAGAGGGCTTGTGCAATTTCCTTAGGGAGTTGAAATTTGATCAACACTATAATACTGCTACAACAACCATGAAAATCGATACATTTAAAATTTACCTTGACATCATATAGTCTATTATAAGTTTTCTTTCATGCCTATACTAAGCCTGCTTATGGTTGCAATGTAAAAAATTGGATAGTCTTCTATAGTCGTGCTTAATACACCCTCCCAATATAAGCATTGTACATACTATCTCGCACAAGGAAATGTTGCATCTTTTTCCTATATTATCTTTTTCCAAAAGAGTTTCAATATTAACAATATATTTGTTTATCATGTACATAATGGTGTTTTTTCGATTATCATTCTTTTAAATTAAACTTTATTTATTAATTAAAAGATTCTTTCCCTATGAAAGTTGCTGCTATTTGTAAATCTTAGATTCTCAATACATGCTTATATAATACACCATAAAAAAATAAGAACACATATTTGTTGATAAATATTGTTTTGATTTTGATAACTCCAAAAAAAATTTATACTATATACTGTGCATAAAATTTAACTCCTCCACAAACCATTGGTTTGATAAACATGTACATAAACTATCTAGTCATAAATTTTCTAGCCTACACTTCCCTTCTTTACCTTTCATTTGTGATTTTCCCCTTTAACCAACTTCTTACAATTAAGAAGCACCTTTATTTTACTTTATAGAATATCCAATTCTAGCACTCATAACTTGCCCGCAAGCACAAAAATTTAACTCACTTATAGCTTCTTGATGACAACTCTAACTCCAAATACCATTGAAGAAATTCTTACAAATTTTTTTAATCTTGACCCTTCATTACATGTTACATCCATAGATGCAATACAACAGTCTCATTCTACAGATGTTAAATATTGGATTCAATTCTTTGATGGTGTCCACACCCATCCAACTTTGCTTCCTAGCGAAGTCAACAATCTTGTTGTTGAAGAAGCTATGGACACTAGGTCTATTGCCTGCCTAAGAGAATATGCATCAAAGGTGTTCAAGAAATACACGTATGGCCATCCATACTTTATTTTTGAATATTGTTCTCACTCATTCGTGTGAATTTCTTAAATCATTTATGTTCTTCGACTATAGAGCTATAATTATCACTACTCTAGAAATGGTCTCAAATAAATCACTGCTCATTGTTACTCCAACTCCTCTTCTTCAGGCTACAAGTCATTTTCCATTTACTAGCTCCTAGGGCCTAATTGGTTTACAAAAAGATGTAAGCTCTATCTAACAACCAACCATAACCCCTATTGAAATACTTCCCATCAAAAATTTGACCCCATATTATAAGCGTTGGTCAATTAAGGGTAGAAAATTAACAAAGAGTCCAATCCATGAGTCTCAAAATGTTGGTCGGGAATGATAAGCTTTTTGTTTTGACCTCATTGATAAAGCAGGCTCTAAAGTACATGTAACATGCTTCAATGAACTTGTTGATGAGTTCTACAATGTTGTGCACTCTAATAGTTTTTATATTATTTATAATGGTCACATAAAATTTGCTAATACAAAATATAGTATCTCAACAAACCCATTTTAAATTTTCCTACAAAAATCATCAACAATAACTCCTTCAACATGTGTATCCTAGAGTCTATAATACCAATGCACAACTTGCATATCAAGAGCATAGATTCCCTACTTACATTGCCTATTAATTCCCTTGTTGATGTTATTGGCATAATTTTATCTATCTCTCTCACATGGTTCATTTGTAAGAGGGATGGAACCAAAATAGTCGAGTGTACTACAACAATCATAAACATGTCATGTTTGACCATTGATGTTACATTTTGGGGTCGTCATTGCAAATTTGAAGGGAAATAATTATTAGGTTTTCCTCTTCTACCAACCCCTCTAATTATTTTAATCAAATTTGGATGTATAACCTCCTGGCATGGAAAAGCTCTTGATACTTGTTGATGATGATTTCACTCGCAGGAAAATAGGGAAAATAATACCTTCACAGACAAGACCGCGAAGAGGACTATTCTTCTTGAAAGATATGAAACAAGACAATCTAAGGGAGATTTTGCTTTAATAGAGAAAGATTGACTTTAGTTTAATCCCAAGTATTTGATAACTAGGTCATGGTTGCACTAGAGTCGCTCTCGAGTTTGATGTGATGATGTTAATCTCAAAGGGACTATGGTAATATTGAATCATATAAGACACTATTTTTTTAATTAGTTCATAAAGAAAAATATCATGAAAATCAAAAGATTTGAAATAAAAGTTCATGACATTAACAAATTCCTTTGCTATCACTTAAGTAGATTTAGTATTAAGCATTCAAAATTTTCATAGAAAACTTAAAGATTTTCAATAAAATTCCATTCATTCATCTATTTTTTTGAACATTTTCAAGAATTTAAGCATCTACTCTAAAATGAAGCATACAAATACTAAAAATTAAAAGGTTCTCCTGGTTATTCTCCATTCATGCCCCAAAGAATCAACTAAAACAAAGCAAACCACTTTATACTTCACCAGAATTGTTCACAACTACATATAAAATGGTGAAAGCTTTTGGAGAGAGGGGGAATTTTTTGGACATCGAGTAGGTTCTATATGCACCCTTAAATGGTGCAATATACAGTCTTGTTCGAATGCACTAACAAAAACAACTACAAAAGATATTGAGATAAGTAGCTATCTAATAAGCTCTGATATTAATCAATGTCTACGTGCATAAAAAAATTTATGCCAGAATGATCCAAAAAATTAGAAAATTTTATACTCTTCTAGAATCCACAAATTTTGAACTTAAAATGAAGAAAGGTATCCTCTGGCCTTTTATAGAACACAAGGCTCATACAGGATAAGACAAATACATGCTCTAGAGGAAATCCAAGGGACGTATTACATCAAGGCACATGGAATATTGTGAGCAATAGGAGAATTGCAATTAAAGTCAATGAAGGTCAACTCCAATTGCACATTGAAGCTCTTCAGGTTTTACTCTATTATTACCACAAGGATAATAATTTGAATCATGATAGTATGTAGGGACTTTCCATACTTTTAGAATGATGGAGTGAAATTTTTTCCCCCACAGTTCGCTAGGCTTTGGTTCTGACTCTCTCGAGAATTTTCTCTCCCAAAGATTGACATTTGTTTCCACCATATGTGAAATACTGGGATCTCCAATGTTTCAAAGGATCCAAAGCCATCTACATTATAAACTCCTAGGATAAGCAAACTGGTTCGAATGTAATTCTATCCGCGATTCAAATTTTCCTAACCATCCATACCCAAACTTTGCATCACAATCTACATCTCCTGCAATCACAAATTCCACACATTAAATCCCCTTTAGGAAAAACATTTATAACATCTCATGTAAATAAAACCATTATTCAAGTGTTAATACAAAAAATATCATAATTAACACACTTTCTAGAATATTATAAAATCCACACACACACACACACATACACACACACACATATACCAGACTATCAAAATATTAGAATCATTAGATAATATCAAAAAAAATAAGTTTTACTTTATTTTGCAACTCAGTACCTGGTACCCGATATTCAGTTTTACCCATGAATTTTCCTTGAACTCGACCGGTTTCTTACCAGAGCTCCATTTTACTGGACTCAGTCTTACTGGGCCTCCATTTTATCAAAACTCCAACATCGGACCAGAGCCTTCCATTCAAATTCACATTACCTTCTGCCTCCTTAGATGTTTCTAGTTTCCGATATCTGGGACCCGAAACACTTTCTTTATGAAGTACTCTTTAATCAAGATTTCCCTTTTTCTTTTCACTTTTGGTGATCTTTCAACTTGCTATATTTTACCATAAGAGTTGTATATATTATTTTTTTACTTGGGCCCCCAAGTCTTTCAATCTTGGGGCATGTTGTGAGACCACACAACAATACTATATGTGTAACTACACTTGTAATAAATCCAAATTTGTTAGAAGCCTCAACATTGTATGATTGGTATTCCACTATAGGAAATGAAAAGCCTTTCCTTTCCCTCTCAATAAATCATCTTTCTCCCAACAAGTTTGGAAATCCGACATTGCATCAATCAATAATACAACCTCTCCTAAAAAGAGAAATGCTTGTGTAAAATCAAGCATATCAAAAGTCCACTTGGACAAATTGTATTGCCTCTCTTGTCCTCTAATGGTGGGCAATAAGAAAAGTAAGAAAAAGGTTGTACAATAGAACCCCAATAGCTTTCAGTACCCAAAGTGTTCTATTGATCTCCCTATATGTGATTTTAGCTACATGGTTAAAGTAGATTTGGACGATGGAATAGGTGGTCTTCTTAAAGTCACTGCATTTGAAGGACCCACAAATGCCATGTTTGGTGTATTTGCTAAAAAATTTCAACTTCTATTGGCTGAACCTAATGTTGCTAAACACGTGATGGATCAAGTTGTTGGGTGCCAATTTTTCTTTGATCTGACCATCACAATGAATTCATTTACTAGGAAAGAAATACAAAGCTTTGTAATTAAAATGATAAAACCTATTTAAAGTTTGCAAGTACCTCTTACTTTCCATAATACTATATAGTCTTTGCATACTTTGTAAAGCTTCTACTACTACCAATACTGTCATCTGTAAACATGTGTGTCTACAATTATAAAAAATACAATACATAGTCTTTTTTGATACCACAATGTTATCTTTTGCACTTGTTTGAAAATATGATTTCTTGTTTTCTCAAGCTATGTATTCCAATTAAATTTGAATCAATACAAGGAATTGTTACTTTAAGCATTATAGTGGATCAAATTATATGAAAGTCACTATATTATGACAAGAAATTCTACGCACAACAACACAATGTTTAGACACAACAAAACTTAGGCACACATTATTTTTAAAAGTCTATTGTTGTTTCTCTATGTGATAAGCTAATTTCACACACCTAAGTTATCACCTACAAATTCTTGTATATAGTTGTACATGTTCTTTCTACTTTTTCTTGAACCACTACAAACTAATATTGCATTACTTTGTTCCTCAACAACCCTTATAATGGAAAACCAAGATGAAACTATGGAAGCAAAAAGTTCTCGTCATAATCAAATGCAATGATTATGATACCATGTAAAAAAGGATTTTATTAATAGAGGGAGATGAGAAAATCATCATGACCTCCTTGCAAGATCTTCCACATCCCCACTCTCTTGTTCCAATAACCCCTCCCCATTACAATCACTTGCACCTCAAATGCAGTCTGCATTAGACCCCAGTTCACCCTCCCAAAACCACCATCATCCACTATTTCCTACAAACTATTACACCACTAGGAATTCCTTTCATTCAAAGTTGCATAGCCTATCAAACATTTCAACATGCTAAGTATGCATGGAACGATATCCAGGAATAAAAACTAGGCAATTAAATGGTAGTAGTGCTTGTTCAAGATGCATTTCAGAAAATAATGGAAATCACTTCTCAAAGTGGAACAACATGGACCCTAGTGAGTAGCCTACTTGTTTGCAATGCATATCTCAAATTAAGGAAATTTTTATAGCAAGAGTTAGCTCTATCCTCCAAGTTACTTATGCAAGAGGGGGTCAACTAAAATATAGTGGCCACACTATTTGTTTTAATCGAGATATTAAAATAACTACAACTTACTTTCCATGTCATATACATCACCTAGATATACTCATAATTAACAAAAAATTGTTGATTCTCAACAATATTGTTTCTATGTTTATTGAGAACGTGTTCACAAGGCCTTACAATATAAGATCTGTAATGACCCTTACTAGAAATATGTAAAATTAGATGAGGTATTTCTCTTATGCTTTCCTATTGCCTCCACTGACATCTCTGACCTTATAAATGCAACAACCTCAAATTTAGATCCCCCAAATGTAAGTTTCATGAAAATAGATAATATAGATGAAGAACAATTGCAAGAGAATGTCCAAGAAACTACATTGTTTGTGGAAAAACTTCCCCCTACATGTATAAAAGTGAAGAACTATGAGCCTTTTTGTAGTTAGGGGAAGGAAAGCTGACACCAACTATTGATTGGCCACCAATTTCTTTGACGCCCATCAATGAATACACTACTGAAGGATTGTTTGTTATGGAATTCCCCACATTTTTTCTGAAGAACATAGGTACATTCAAGAAAAAAAATGAAAGAGGTCAAGCTACATGAATATGCTCCCCATCTTCTGAGATACCATGATAATAGGTTCGACCAACACCCACGATTTAGATACTTCATACTTAATATTCTTATGTGCTACCAAACCCAGGCCACAACTTCTACTTTTGTTCAGAAACACTTGGAATGTAGTATGCCAACAACGATACTTTCCCTGCACCAAAGATTAAAGGACCTTCCCGATGACAAGTTCACAGACCAAGTTATGTGGTTTAGCTCAACTCTATGTGGCACACACCCCTTTTGGAGTCACCGTAGTGGGGAGCTATTTGACATGGTTATTTAGGTTGGGTGTTCGACTCTATTCTTTACCCTAAGTACAACATATACTAGATGGCCAAACATACACAATTTCATGCCACATACTGCACCAACAAATCCTACGGTTGCATCTTGGTGGAGGATCCAAAATAGAGTGCAAAACCCACACCTCTCTGCACTTTACATGCATCACAAATTTACTACTTTTCATGAAGAGGTTTTGGAAAAGAGTCTCTGCACAACTGACTATTGGTATAGTTAAACATTTCTCACATTGGTTTTTTTTGTTTCGTACACCAACTACTTACTAAGAGATCCACTCTCTAGGTATGAATGGCAACATCGTGGTTCTGAATATGTCCATGTGGCTTCCTTTGGCTCAAAGAAGCACCTGATATTGCTAAACTATAATGGAATAATCTTGCATTAGTACAAAATGCAATCGACTACATTAACAAATATGTCTCTACATGGAACCCATGTCTCCATCCAAACTCTAATGAAAGGGTTCCACGATATACCTTTGACAACCCTTCTTAATGGAAATAAGAATGATTATGTTATCAAACTCTTCACATCACTACAATGAACTTCTCAATTGCATTCAATGCCATACATGTACCTTGAACACATGCTTGTGAAAAATAGGAGTCACCCTTGAATGTTGCTACAAAGCCCCTTAGCCCATCCAAGAAAGTTTGAGCCTTTCAAATGAGAGTGTCCAACCAAAGCACACCCCTACTCGTAATGATGACTATTTGAATCTTCACAACCCCACTATCCTCTCTATTTGGCAATAAAATATAGATTGCCAACCCATTCTCTCAATAGATATAGTGCTCAAATATATAGTAAAATATGCAGCAAAAGCATAAATGAAATCTGAAACATATCATGCAATGCTTTCTCATATTTTGACTAGTTTAATCCCGATAAGCTCGCACCAATAGATTTTAGAAAAAATCTTGTTGATGACCTTGTGGACCATGATATTAGTTCCCAAGACAGTTGCCACCTTTTATTAAAACTACCACTATGATTTTCTAGTAGGATGTTTGTTTCATTAAATGTAAACCAAAAACACTATCAAATCATTTCAATCTCACCATAATCACATCAACAACCATAGATTACATTGATGCATACATGGCCCAACCTATTTGTCTTGAGACAATGGCTTTGATTGATGTCACTCAAAAATGGAGCTTCAAATAATCTCGTAAAAAAAACCAATCAATTATTCGAGTATCCCCACACTTCACAAGCATTCCTACAAAGGATGAACCAAGATTTCACAAGTTTTGTTGGAGTGAATTGCTTCTCTAAAAACCATTTCGTAACATTGCATATGACTGTGGGTCATCTGCCCCTCAAATTGTGGCGAATTGGGAGAGGTTGGCATGCACTTACCATTCATGGCATGTGCGACACACTGAACTAGAAACATCCACCAATCTAGCTCTCGACACTCCTTTGAACAATGTTGAACAACCATAATAATGCAACCAATTTGAATGACAAGTGTTGTCTAGTGGACACCCAGGCCATCCACTCCGACTAGATGGACTTGACATGTTGGGTAATCATGAAATAGACCTTAACCATGACTGGGAGAGTACATCCATAAATCCACTACAACACACTATGGCTACCAATTTCATAGACTCAAATTGCACAATATTTCGAGTCCCCCTTCCGCCCATTGTAAATACCCAAAATGACCTTTCATTAGAACCAAAAAAACATTGAATTTAGTGTTGTCACACCTATCCTCCACCACTTACTAGCCACCACTAAAAATAATTATTCAAGGAATTGTAGGAATAAAAAAGTCACAGCTAATAAAAAATATTAGGTCTACATTCAATGGTTCAACTCCAAAAAGTCAAACATTGCTACTACTTCTTGCACCTACAGGTGTTGCAACATTCAACACGTGAGCATCAACAATTCATTCCGCACTTCACATACCCATCAAAGAGATGTCTCCCTTGCAAGGCCAAACACTAGCAAGCTTCTAAGAGAAAATGTACTCATTTTCTACATTTTGATAGACAAAATGAGCTTCATCATTCCAAAGTTGCTAGAATGCATTGACATTCGTTTGCGCGAAGCCTTCCTTAAAAATAATCAAATCCTATTTGGAGGATGTGTAATCTTACTTTTTGGAGACATAGGCCAACTACTACCAATCAAATACATTCTTATGTACTCTTCTTCCTATGGTGGGCCACAAAGGCAGAGCTTCCAAAAAGTTATTACACTTAACAAAATGTTTTGTTAAAGCAAAGAGGATTCCACTCAAATTCTATTTCATGAACTCTTGTGTAATTTAAGGAAGGATGAACCTACAATTGTAGATTGGAAACTGCTAATGTTATGGTCAAGCTCGACACTAACATGCACTGAACAAATTACTTTCTTATTGTTCATACATCTTTTTGTAA
>VDFB02384880.1:0-35525 GCA_007258455.2 Sequoia sempervirens | reverse complement strand
TTGCATCCATGCATCGATCTTCTATCCAAATCTAGATAGATATGTACAAAAAAAAACTTATGTGAACAAATATATATATATATTAAATTTAAATAAATTCAAATTTTTGATTTAATGTAATTTATACATACCTGATATCTCCCAAAACACTCTATGTGGAATGTGTCAGTTTATTCTTGAAGATGTTCCAACCACATTTGATGCAAAGTGTTTCTTGCACCATTCAACAACATCATGTGCATTTTCTAGACGATCTTCTGGATAACTCATTTGATGCACACTCCCACTCCATCATGCTCACCCTTTCCATGCCCACTCTCAAAAAAACTCCAAACATGTGGTATTTTGTAGATTTTATGACATCTACAAAGTGAATAGAATGGACGTGAAGATTTGAATTGTGTTGCACATCCATCTGACCATACAAAATGATTTTCAAATTTTACACCCCTGCTTCTCAAATTTTCAAAAAATATTGTAAAGAAATGTTAGGAAAAAAGTGTGTCATGCTCTTTATCCTCACTAATATAAAAGTTATATTCTCAATATTTGTTCTTCATTTGTGTACCATCACCCAATTGTATGTCAGAGCAATAAACAGAACCATAATAGTGATCTCACTTTTGAAGCACATCTGATTAATCTCCTTGATGTACAAAGGAGTAATTTCACAACTAACTGCCTGCAGAACCATTCCGTGAAATGTATCTCCCACTGTCAATTTCGAAGCTTTGCCACTTAGCAAAAAAGGAATGTTGTATATGGTCATATCAATTTTTAGAAAATCTTTCCATAAATTTTAGTAATGGCACCTCTTTCACAGTTCAACTCAGGATTATTTCCTAAAATTGTTTGGTAATTTTACATACTTGTACCATGTGAGTAAAATATGGAAAACTAATAAACCACACAATAAAATGAAATATTAGTATCAAAGAGAATCCAAATAACAATCTATGAGAAATTGAAAACAAAATAAACTCTAAAAATAGTACTTACTCGGTAATTTACTATCTTTGTTAAAGTTAGTATCCGATTTCAAGGAATTGAAATGCACATGTCTCACAAATCTTTTATACGCTTTATTTGACTGACCATGATCACATAATATAGACTTTATGAACAAAATTTCCTATTAAGGAGGTGCATTTTGAAACCCACATCTTTCTTCTCTCATCTTTTGAAACACCTGATAGTAGAGATCAAATTCAATATGATAACAACAACAAGAAGTTTCAAAAAACTTGTTTATCTTCACATAATATGGCTTTAACCTTTGAAGCATTATTTACCCAATATTTATATGAGGATATGCATTACAAAAGTTCATATACATCTCAAATTGTGTTGTCTAGCCAATGTTTGATATGATTTTCATAAATACTAGGTCCAATCCTGTGTCTCATAACATCTCTAGTATTTGACGATGGATGATTCTGATCATGCCAAAAACCTGAGACCAAGTTCCTAACAACATCTTCAATCCTATTAGAATGGGGATCTCTACACATAATTTCCCAATCGCCTTCTAAAATCTCATCCAAAAACTCTCTTTTTCTCATATTTTATCAATGTGGTTCTACTATAACCAATTTCAGTTGAAAGTGCATACATTTTTCTTTGTCTAGCTATATCTTGATGTACAATAGATGTCAACATCACCCTTCTTATAGTGGCCTTATCCACTAATAGAGATCCTTTCCCAATGGAATCTAAACCCTTTTTAACCTTTTGAACAATATCCTTTTGTAATCTCATGTGTTTCTTTTTATTTGATTCCGAATGTACACCTTACAATTTTAAAGATTATTTGAGCTCATCACGAAGAAGTAAACATGATAAAAATTGGGTTTTTTCAAGTGTATCAAGATGATTGAAATGATGATTGATCATTCCATTTACAGATTTAGTCATTGACCTCTTTCTCTTATTATAAGGCTGGTTGGCATAGTATTTCTATTTCTCCATATCCATTTCAAGTAAATGATCTCAATTTCTATGAGAAATTTCTTTCCTCACCTTCTCAGCTAGTTTTATATGCTCATCCATACCAGTAGGAGGAAGTGATCTTGACCCCTCTCCAACATGCATTGTTTGAGCTTGTGCCTCCTCCCTATCTTCAATGACCATGCGTTCTTGAGCAGATTCATTTGATCCAATGTCTAGATTTGGCTCGACTTGAGCATGAAAACTTCCTTCTTGTTGAGCCCTTCCTACATGTCACAAAATATTTTTCCAAAAAAAGTGAGAGATGATGTTATATAAGAAAAGTTTATGTATGCAAGCAAACCAATTGATAAGACATGATGCTATAAGTGAGATAAGTTTCTGCTAGTTTTATATGCTCATCCATACTAGTAGAAGGAAGTGATCTTGACCCCTCTCCAACAAGAATTTTTTGAACTTGGGTCTCCTCCCTAACTTCAAGGTCCATGTGTTCTTCAATGGATTCGTTTGATCCAATATCTAGATTTGACTCAACTCCAGCTTGAGGAATCCATAAAACATAAAAATAATGAGAACATTGAAGTGATGAAAAGAAAAGACCAAAGACACAAAAAAACTACATGCACATGTATGAAAAAAAATCCATAAATGCATAGCCAAAGATAGGATACACATAGGTCAAATTCCATGCC
The DNA here is from genome assembly GCA_007258455.2 of Sequoia sempervirens. Taxonomy (NCBI): domain Eukaryota; kingdom Viridiplantae; phylum Streptophyta; class Pinopsida; order Cupressales; family Cupressaceae; genus Sequoia; species Sequoia sempervirens. The sequence continues at coordinate 32,886 of VDFB02384880.1, read as the reverse complement.
AAGCATCAAAGTTTGAGGATTATGCATACTAAGTGACTTAGAACTTTTAGGCTACTGATATAGCAAAGGAAACCCTTAGAGTATAACAAGGTGATCCAAAGAACCCCAACAAAATTAGGCTATAAGATGTTTCAAGGTTTCAAATAAATTTCCAATATCATGCTAAGATGAAAAATGTTAAAAATTTATGGGACATAAAACACAACCCAAATAATCAACTAAAACCAAACACAAATATTAAAACAAAAGGAATTTCCTTAAGCAATTGGAGTCAAGGATCAGATAAACATTGTAACTTGCATGACCAAGATTACTTGAGGACATTTAAAAGTATTTATAGTCATTCAAGTGCAATAAACATTGAAAGTTTGGAAAAGCACAAAATAAGTTCAAAATGAAGAAGAAAAGAAAGACCTAATAAAAATGAAAAGGAAACAAAGAAACAAAAAATGTAAAGGGGAGTCTTCATATTGTCCAAGAAAAATGAGACATATGTGAAAGGACAACAAATCTCTTCTATTCTTTCAATTAGGATTTCTTGGTCTTGGATGTATATCTCCATAGTGAAATCTTACAAAAACTTCAAGATGGATAATTGTAAACTAATAGGTACTCCAATAAATGATGGTAAGAAACTTTCAAAACAAATGTGTGTTAAGACATAAAAAGAATAATCTATCATATAACTATTATTCCTTAGCACCATATAGCTTGAGTTTTGATGTATACATGTGTTAATATCTAGAAAACTTGACATCGCATTGGCTTTAAGTATAATTTGAGTTCTAATTTTCAAATAATTCTAGAGCTTAGAATTGGGCATTTATTAAAATATTTAAAAAATATTTTTAAGGAACTATTGATCATTAGATTAAACTCAATGGGAGTTTAGAAAAATATTAAGCTAATTAGATGTTGCAATGTAGATTGGATAGGGGATATTGATCACCAAATATCAACATTAGAATGCTACTTCATTGTACATGAAGGTGTAGTTTCATAAATAATTAAGAAAAAATAATGGTTTCTTTCAAAGTGCAAAGTTAGAATATATAGGAATTTGCAAATCCATAAAATAATTAATGTGGTTGAAAAAATTATGAAAATCAAAGTGGCATAGTGAAGGACACAAAATTTAAGGTTTCATTGGAGAACTAAGCATGTATTGAAGTACACTATCATTTTCTTCATGAACAAAGTAAAGAGAAAATTATGTAGATGCAATACTCAACAATGATAATGTGATGACAAAAACATTAAACAAAGGTATTGGTAAAAGATAAGGGTAAGGTTTGTAAGGAAGGATTTAATGTACAATATTTTAGTTTAAGAGTAAAATTTAAGTTGGGGTATTGTAAGTTGAAAATGGTCATACATGTAAACATTTATAATTATAATAAGAAAGCCAATGTAAAATGTATGCACATACAAATTTATGTTTAGGTGTACTAACCAAATTATTGGGTGGAGTAATGCACAAACTATGGATTCCATCCCATCAAATGAATACTCATGTTTTTCAAAGTGCAAAGTCTCTGGACACACACTTATGAGAGAGGAGAGAAGAAAACAAGCATGTGCAATTTTGTTTTTCTGATAATCTTCCTTTTGGTTCACGCTCTTTTTCTTCTTCTTTTGACAATTTTCGTTGAGACGATTTTTTCTTTTTCTTTGTTGTCCCATTTTCTTTCTCAACTTAAAGATGACTCAAAACAAGTTCTCTACCAACTTAGTTAACTCTCCAAATTTTTCCTCATTGGATAAAATGAAAAGTTAACAAGTCTAATATTTGGCTCTGATGCAAAACTTTCCAAAATCTGCCCTCCAAGGATATAAATGAGAATTAATCTTGCACCTGATATCTAGAATGAAAATATGTCCTACGAGTATGCATAAGGGATGGGGAAAATTATTCTAGTGTACATGTAACAATCTAGATCCTAGTTTAAATTGAATCATAGTAAACAAACAAGTTACTACCAGGCTGTTGTTATTAATTCATAGGTGCCACAATATATCTAGTAATTTTACAATTTTGTTAAAGTGTCAAAAATAAAAGGAGGTATAATTTAACTGAATTTCAAGTTACTTGTCAAAAAGACATATTGTGTTCATCCTTAATGGTTCAAAATAAGCTAAGTCATTTAAAAAATATATTTATTGTGATCAACATGAATGAACTTAATTATAAAGTGGCATTGATTTCCCTAAAATTCTACTAGAGATCAAATGTATATTGATTATAAGGAAATGTAAGTTGTAAGAGATCATAAAATAAGAAAACATGTATGTATATTGAATATTTAAAGCAAATGCATACATATATTATGTGTAAACATGTTTAAACCATAAGCAAACACATGCACATACATGTAAAGGGATTCAATGTATAAACATAACACATATTATAAGCAAAGAGGCAAATGTATGTATATCATATAAGAAAATATATGTACATATCATATAAGCAAAATGTAAATTAAAGATCATCAAATGTTGAATACTAAAGATCACAAATAAGCAGCGCGTATCATGTGGGCAAGTTAGAGATCATCAAATCTCAAATACTAAAGATCATCATATAAGCAAATACATGTGGTAAAGATCATAAATCTAGTGTGCAGGGCCTAATATGAATGTTTTCTCCTAGTCAAATGACCATCTGAACGAGAACGGTCCTACTCTGATGGATGTGTTGATCCCTACAAATAAAATTGTGTACATGATGTGTTAAATACATATAATTTATATTAAATAAATTTTATGAAAGTTGTTTTTAAATGAACTTGTATTTTTAAATATCAATCTAGATCTATGCATACATAAATATTGCATGTACATATACGCATATGTGATTATATAGAAATGTAAAACTCACATGTCCACTGGAAGTAGATTCATCCACAGAGTCAAATCGATCATGCACACAATCTAGACCAAGGCTAGTAGTGATATGATGTATGTCCACCTGAAACAATATATATACATATATATATCAACTTACATGAATATCTAGTTAAAAAAAATTAAAATAATGAAAAAATAATTGAAACATGCACATGCACACATACATGCACATCATTTGATATTGGATGACCTAAGTCCTTAACAAGGGCCGCCTCCACCATATCCACCACACGGTCAAGTGACAAATCAACATCTACATCCATCTGATCTATCCCATGTCATGCCATAAATTATGAATGTAGAGGACTGTGAAGGTGAGATGGCGTTAGTGATAATGAACCAGAACCAATCAACATATCATAGTCTATGCAGCTGTCGAATGAACTGTAGATGGGTCCTAACACGTAGTAGTGATTGACTGAGAGTGATGGGATCCTGGAGCTAAACAAAATTCATGTGCAACCAAACGATCTTTGACATGCTCTATACGGATCCCATAGTCTGATGCAATGTGGGAATATGCCTCCAATAGGTCCTTAGCCAAACAATGTAGAGTCCTGCAGGCCATATCTCTTATAAGTACATCAAGCTGTGTAGGAGTAGGGATGTTGGCCGCTATAAAAGGATCCATGGTGGTCCACTGTGCTAAAAATGGCATGGATCGAGAACATTTGGACATCAAATATTGACCTACATGATCATCAGATATCCTAGTGGTGGCGTCGCAATGTCACCTATAGTGTCAATTTCTTCCCTTTGGGAAGCAACGACAACCTCATTTGCTATGGGGGCTAGAGCTAGGTTGAGAGCAAGAGACCTCTCACCAACCAATACCCTAAACATTGGGGCTGGTCTATCTCTTCGACAATAGGTGGGCCTATAGGCAATCTTCCCATGCTCCTGACCAGTATATGGTGCAATGTCTAGGTAGTTGACTTTGAGGCCCAAATGGACCTCAATATACAATTGTTGAACAAAATATAATGGAATTTGGTAATTTTTTGGGTATTGACCATGTGTTGCGAGAAATCATGGGTAGATCAATTCAGCCATAGCACGATCAACACATCTAGTGACCTGGTATCCCCTAACCTTATGTACATTTTGATAAAAAGGAAAACAAGTGTTCTTTATCAAGTGTTCTTTATCATTTCTTTGGTCACACTATCCTGTATTTGTTTCAAAGGAACATCACCATGTACTTCTTCCCACATGTGGGAAAGAATAGCAGCTACTCTATCTGGGAAATATGCATTAGTCCTCTATAGTTCATCTCTTATTTTTTCTAAACTATTTAATATTGACATACATGGTTCAAAATATATCCCAGGGTTTTCACCCTATGCTAATGAGTCTCTCAATCTTTTAATCTCATTAGTGGTATTTTCAAACAAAGAATCTAGCTTAGGTGGAACATGATCTGCATTTTCCATGTTTTATATATATATATAATACACCTAAAAGAGCAATGAGACTTTGGTAAATAATATATCTAGATAAAGGGAATACAAATCTAAAATAGTTGTAATAATTCATCTACTCATCAATAATATTTTCTTACCATTAAAAATTTAAAAATAATTGGAAGACAACTATAATCTATAACATAGCATCCTTAAATGGTTCAAATTTTAAATGAAACAATGAAAGAAAGAATAAGAAAACAAAGATTAGTGTAAAAAATTATTTGAAAAATAATTCAGATGTTATCTTAATCTAATAGTTGTTAACATAAAATGAACATCAAAATACTATGTAAGGAAAAAAGTTCTATTGCCTTCATTGAACCTAAATTTATCTAGTTAAGATATGTCTAAAATTAAGAATTCACACTAGAATATCAATATTCCATAAGAATCTCATAAAGAGGATGAATTTAATGGAAGATAATGTAAAATCCTCCATATAAGGATGAATTTTATCATTACATAAAGAGTGAATCATCTCAATTATATAGCCAAGAACATCAAAAAATTATAGATTGGAAAGCAAAATAATCAGACATTTATCATATTTTTATATGTATAAAGTTTAGATACCATCAAACAATTTAAACTTATAGATTGCATAAAGCTATAAATTGAATCGTTAAAAATAATTTATTAAGAATCAAATCTAATAAAGTTTGACTTCATATTGCATATTTGTTATAAATATCTCACTAATCCAACCATACATTTTATATATGTTAAAAAATATATAATTGTTATGCCCATAATTGTTATAATTTTTTTGAATGCTTTAATTACGCTAATTAATGCTTTAAGTGTTTATGATGCAACAATAACCATCTCCAATAGAATTAACATCCTTTCTTTAATTAATTTGCTGGTTTAACTTACTAATGCAATACTATTATTAATGCATCTCTCACTATTAACTATACTTTAAATATTAAATTTGCAAGTATCACAATTTAATGGTTACACTAATAATATTCTCATTATAATGGTTATGTCATCATAACCCACAATGAGTTGTTCCTACTTCTATTTCTTGTTGATAGTAAGGTCAATATGGTATTATGATTATTAGGATAGTTCCTCATGACCCAATGATGGCATTTAAAGTACTAAATATGTAACTTTTGATGGTAATAACAACATGAATAATTATATGGTTTTCATTTATTTATTTATTTTCCTCTCATATTCCAACATCTATAAAAGGTTTTTCCAAAACTGCTATCCAATTATCGATGAGCATTAATAAGGTTAAGTATGCTAACAGTAGTATTAAGGTAACTATTGATATGAATATTGATAAGAGTATTAACAATACTCGATGATATTAAGGCTCCCTCTACAATTAATACAAACATTCCATCAATTTTATTACTCACAAATAATATTAAACTTTACTCATAATAGAAATGTTAATGTGATAGTGATATCATGTTTACATATACCCTCATTTATACTATTACAAATACCATCCCTTAATACCCATATCAATACTATAATAAATTTTCTTAATAATATTAATAATGTATATATATATATATATATATTTACAATAGTGCATAAACACTATTATTTTCCAGCTCACTATTGCTTGAAAATTTTTTATTACCATCTTAGCATCCCTAATAAGATTATCAATAAAATATTTTTCTTACTCGGGTGATTTTATTTGCGACTTATTTTAGTATGACGATCCCCATTTATATTACCCTCAATAATAGTATCACTATTTGTTATTAATATATTTAATTTTAATTCTTTTATCTAACTCTTGTATATTGTTATAGCATTTATTTAATTATTCATCTCTATTACAAAAATAATTATATGATTAAATATATTGCATACTTGTTATAAATATCTCACTAATCCAACCATACATTTTATATATGTTAAAAAAAATATAATTTAACAATTTATACAACTTCTAATTATGATAAAGACAAGAATCTTAATCTATACCATTATTTTGAGTTTGGTTTAATAGAAATTGAAAAAAATTATAATCATAAAAAAAACAATGAATAAACTAAGGATCATTTTAACAATGGTGAATTAGTGCCTAAAGATTGGCCTAAAAAATTATAATATTCAACATTCTCATTGCAAATTATATATGAAAACTAAGGATCATTTGGTTATATATATTTTCATAGATTTAAAATTTGAATATTTATTACTATAACATGTTCATTACAATTAGATTTTTAAATAATATTGTAATAATTTATTATGTCTTTGAAATTTGTTTTGTGGATTTTAATGTTGTTTTTTAAATTTAAGTTAGAGTAAGTAGAATCTAATGAAATACCTTAAAAAGATTCAAGTTAAATTATAATTTAAATCTCCCTCTTATAAATATAGTTTTTTCTAGTCTTACAATTTCTTGTGTCATCTATTCAATTATTTTAGTTATGGATTTAGCCGCAATCTTGTAGGAGGTATTAAGAAGAGTAATTAGTATCCACCCTCAGATAAAAAAAAAATATTTTTCCTTTAGGAATTAATTTATCAACCCTTGATTAATAGAATTTAAATGATGGATCCCTTTGATAAAGCTACTTTTTATACCTTCATAGAGTCCTCCTTGATGAATGGACATATTGTTTTAAGGAATTGTGTAGCTAAACCATCTATTCCAAGACTTTTTGAGTATTCAAATCCTTCAAGGAAATATCAACCTCCTCAAGGGTGAATAAATTATCTAAATGTGCCTATTTTTTTAGACCAATTATTTTGGTATGCAAGTGCCAATCAATTCCTCAACTATATCTTGAAGTGGATCTCCTTCAACTAGATCAATTAAAAATTATTTGTAATGTTGGAGGAAAATGGATTTAATATCATTAGAGTTGTCATGGAACTACCTCTCTTGATCAACGATAGATATTATCCACTCTCGAGAATGTAAATATGTTTGAGATAACTAAAAAATAATTTGTATCCCTTATATCCTTTCATCCAATGTAGCCTATCTCTTAATTGAGATCCTCTACCACAATTAAGTTCAAATATTCTAAGTTTTATTTCAATGGAAGCAACCACTCATTGTAGAAAAGTTATTAGTAAGTGCTAAAGCCAAAACAAGTTTTTTTTTTCTATTTGGATCCATTTTTTTTCCATTCTAGATCTCTTTCTAGCCATATTCTTATTGTAAGATCATAGTAAGGTAGTGCAATAGATTTAATCACATCATTCCACAATTGTATCCACTTACCATTTTGATGAGGTCTAGGAACATCAACCAAAGGGATATTAGGGAAGCAAGGTGATCAATTTTATTGAGGTGGGAAGTGTTGAGCTTGAAGGATAGATTATTAGGTATGAGGAATAAGAAGTTTGAAAAGTTTAAAGAATTGGGAGGTGATATGTGAGATAGGTATAATAGAATCTACTTAAATAATGGTGTTTTGTGGAGAGGGGATAATGGAAAGATAAATAACTAAGTAAAATCTATCAATACAACTAATTTTCCCTTAGTTCACCATCTCTTTAGTTGGTCCAAGTGAACTAGTGATGAGTATAATAACATTTTTTGTATAAAATGTGATCTAAACCCCTCATGGTATTTCTAGTTAGGATGTAGGAATTCAATTATTTTTTAGAGAATTTATGAGAACTAAACCAACTTGTATCTTGGTTTTTTCCACCATATCATATTCACCTCCTTGTAGCCATTTAGTCATAGGGAGGGCATAAAAATCCATTCCCACAATTTAACTTGAGATGAGGAGTCATTAGGCATACAATAAAGAAAAAATGAATAGGTATTCCTTGGATTAGTAGTAAGCACTAAGCACAATTGTTGTTGGGATCCACTCCTCAACAGATGATAAAATTAGCCAAGTATTGGGAAAGGTGGGTCAACCTTGCATCCTAATATTTTGATTTATTATTTTTTCCTCATATTAGGAAATGAGGCATCTCACTTTGTGTTGGTAGTTATTTGTCATTTGTTGAATGCTTCAAGGGAGGTGTCTAAGACGTTCTAAGAGAATATAATATCATTATAGCTTTATAAGATGAAACCCTCTTATGACATATTCTTATGACATTTAAGAGCATGACTATAGAATATTTACAAAAAAGTATTGACCAACATTATGAAAAATCATAAGAAATCTTTTAAGAAATAGCAACTATGTCAAGGAAAAAGATTTGGACATTTACAAGAACTTTTTTTTAAAGAAAAAGTGGGAGACCACTTATAATTTTATTTATATATAATATTTTACATATAGCTGGTTCAGGCAGACATACTGGAGGGAAAAAACCAACAAGAAAACCCCTAGTTGTAGTCTGAGTAACAAATTTTACAAAATATCAAAAAGACCAGTGAGGTCCTAGTACGAATGACCAATTGTCTAATCACAACATTACAAAATCACATTGGTTGAATACATCAGTACACATGCGTATTCTCTTATGCACCCAAAATACCAAAAAGAAAACATCATACTAGATATACCCATGACCCGAATACATAACACAGTGCAGATTACAAAACCTTACTAAACATAAGACTGATAAGCTAGGAAGTACTTTCGAAAAGATGCAAATTTTCCACCAACATGTTGAAAGCCATTAACTAATCTTTCTTTCATTTCCACTCATTTACCTTTGTGTTGGTGATCATGCTCAAAATAAGGTTTTTATTTGTTAATATCAAGCACATAACGATAACATAATTTCTTTTTGGATGAAGATGGAAGTTACAAATCATGAATGCAAACATGACTTCTCAAGAAAGAAATGGCATGATATTTTATTTTTAAATCATCAATCCCTTCCATGGAAATGGCAGATCTGTATATGTTTAGAACTTGGTAGAGATGTGAAGAAGTGTCATGCATTGTGGATAATAACATTCCTTGGAATATGTCAACATAGGTTGAGCTTCTTATGAAAAAAAACATTCTTTGAATAATTAACATTAGAAATTAATACTTGGCTCATATTGTTTAATCACACTAGAAACCAACAATGGAAGATTGAGAGTCTCAACTAAGAATTCCACCTTATAAATAACATTCATACTAGAAGCCAACAACTAAAGACCAAATTTCATAAATAAAGTTCATGTGTTATATATCATGCCTTTGAGGGGTCCACAAGTACCATGAGCCTTTAGAAATCCTTCTCCATCTAAATGCATCCATTCCAAGACCAATGGGAGGTGGGTATACAATATGATCCAAGTATTAATTTCTAATGTTAATTATTGAAAGAAGGTATATAAATTATTCGAGCATCTTAATTCTCATATAGAGTTACATCTTAGTCAATTTCTCAATGTATGAGTTCCATATATTTGTAAATTTTTCTTAATATAAAAACATATTTTATTCCATTAAAATTAACCTATCTATTCCATGTTACAAAGGATGCTCTTATTTTAAATTATAAGTATATAATTCAAAATTAATTAGTAATTTTCAAGATAGAGTACACACAATTTCTATAGTTAAAATAAAATAATATTCTTATTTCCATGCGAGAGTTATGTAGAATGGTAGTTTGATGTCTCGAAAATATTTCTTTCATACATACTAAATTTTTATCATTACATTATGAGTGAATCATCTCAATTATATAGCCAAGCACATAAAAAACTTATAGTGGAAAGAAAAATAGTCACACATTTATCATATTTTTATATGTATAAAGTTTCTACCATCAAACTATTTATACTTATTGATTGAATTATTTTTGAATTTGGTTATTTGGTTTCAACATGTCATGCTATAGGATTTTCTTTTTTTTTAACCATGTTGTCATGTGTAGATAGCAATGTATTTTATAGGTTTAGGAATTTTAGAGGAAAGAAAGGTCAAACAAAATGCATAAGGATGAGATGGAGCCTTGTTTACCTTAGGATTTGGTTGGGACTCCCTTTGAGCATAATCGAGGGGTGGTTGGTCCTCTTGTAGACATGACTAATTTAGAAGGTCTTGTCAAGAGAAATTTAGAGGAGATTGGTAGAGACAAGAATCACGTTACAGATGGATTAGTTGGAGTTCATTGCCTCTACTCTTGAATTGCAACATTCTCCTCTTGGAATTTCTTCTAATAATTTAAAAATATGAAGAAGGTTCAAGTTTAGAAGATTATAGGAACCTTTTATTCCCTTTGGTCTCAAGTTTGGAAACTAAAGATGGAAACTCCATTACAAACATGAACTAGGTTTGAGTTCATGGAAAAGGATAAGGTTCACAATAATATATAGTTCCTTGAAGAATTTTGGATTCAAGTTGTGAAATGATAGATCTACTAATGTTTTTTGGAAAACGACCCTTTTATTAGATACATTGCTACTATTGGTGGAGTATTTCTAATTCGATGTTATTTTTCTAACTTACAACTATATTTTTCTTGTTGTTGTTCCATGCCAATATGATTGATCATTTTTTGTCTCTTTATTGGTATTTGTAAAAGGGTGGGACCCTTTCAAAATTTGTATTTCTAATTCATAAATTCAACCAAAAGTATTTACCATAAAATTAAAATATAAATAATTTAAACTTTAAAATAGTATTTTTTGATATTATATAATAGCCTCATGTATTTAATTTATAAATCCTATTATTCTTTATGTTTAATTTCAAAATTTGAATGCTCTCAAGTATAGATTACAAGCACACATTCTTTACATTTTTTCTCTTTCTTTTGTACTATTTTGTATATGGGTGTCTTATATGCATTGCCTCAAACATATAATTTGGATGGCCTATACCTAGTTCTAAGTATAGTTTTGTGAATGTATTCCTCCTTTATTTTTTGCTAATTGTAATTGAATATTAGAGCTACTTTTTAAAATATGGCCACCCCTCTCAATTAGTAAAATAAGTCATCTATTTTAGGTGGTGGATATTAATGTTAATTGTTTATTTATTGAACATACATAATCAAGACAACTTGGAAAAGTTTCTTATCTTTCTTTTTCATAAAAATAGTTGGAGAATCCCATGACAAGACACTAGAACATATAAATCCTTTCTTTAAAATTTCATTTAGGTTCAATCCTTTAATTCATGCAAATATGAAGTGTTTGTTTGATCGGGATCTCTAGATATAGGGGCTAATTCATGCATGAACTCTATTAAAAAATAAAACACCCATTTAGTAGGAAACATGAGGAGTTCATTCTAGGATTTAGACATCCTAAGACTTTTTTAATGGAGGTTTATTTTCATTTGAATGGTTCTCATTCACTTTTACTAAATAAAAATTGACAACAAACAAGGCACACCATTTTCTTTATTCTCTTTTGAGTTGTAAAATAGAAAATTAATAATACTTCCATTCCTTCTAATCCTAATAGAACTATTCTATTATACATTTCATTCAAACAATCTAGTTTCTTTCCTCTAAATTTATTCTTCGATTCATACATTTAGTTCACCAAACATTTTTGGAGTAATGTCATAAGACTCAAAGGAAAAATATGAAGAATTTTATCCAAGTTTCCATCGTATGCACCCTAAACTTTATATGATGAACTGTTTGATATAATACCTCAATAAATTTGTTAATGAACTGTTTGATATAATGCCTCCAATAAATTTCCAATAGTGTTTTTGATGGTGTATGATAGAAATAGTTTTTTTGATATAATGCCTCAAATAAATTTGTTAATGAACTATTTGATATAGGTTGCATACAATGGAAACACTATTTCTATAATACTCCATCAAAAATTACCATGAACTGTTTGATATAATGCCTCAAATAAATTGGAGGTGCCCTGGTAGAAATGTATGAAAAATGTGGAAGCATAGAAAGGACATGTTAATTTTTTGACAAAGTAGAAATGTATGTCAAGCAATTGCAACACTGCAGATTCAAATAGTGTTTTTGATGAAGTATCATAGAAATAGTGTTTGTTGAAAAGGCTTTAGAAACTTTCAAAAAAATGCAATTTCAAACAAACAAATGCAGTTTCAAATCAACAAACTTTAAATTTTTTGCATTTAGGGTTTAGAAATTTAACAAACAAACGCATTTTGAAGTCTATGAAATTTGAATTTGAAAAACCTAGTGAGATATGCAAGTCGAGTTGATGAACTATGGAGAGATGAAGTCAAGATTTTCGTCTGTCATTCTATGTTCACATTCGGGTTCGTGTTCATCATTCACCACACGCAAAAAGCATAGGGAAAGCAGAAAAAGGCACAAAATGATAGTGACAAGTTCAATTTTTTTTTATGCCTTATTTGAGGGGGTTTGGTCGAACCCATGTTCGATAGAACCCCTTAAAATATTAATTTTTTTGTGATCATTTTAGGGTTTGGTCAAACAAATGGTTCGATCGAACACATATGTTCGGTTGAACATAAATGGTGGTTTGAACAGACATAGAGTTCGACCGAACCCCTTGAGTTTTGGGAAAGGAAGAAAAATCAATTTCCTTCCTCATTAAATTTGTAAACCACTATTGTGGTTTGACCCACTATCAAGAGCCACAATTCAAACTTCATAGCTATAGAGATGATCATTTTTTGTGAATTTAATTAATAAAAAGGTCATAAAAAAAAAATTCTTTTAGACTCAAACAACTAATAGAAGATCTTATTGAATGAGGAGACATTGATGTCAATAAAAAAACTAGGAATGAAAATCTAAAAAATTACACAAACCCTATGCTTGATCATACAAAAGAAAAAGATTCAGGAAAGGCCTTAACGTAAAAAAATATAAACCATACATGTGATACCATAGTGGGAAATATTTATTTATCACAAAATGAGGAATCAAATATGCATCAAGATACTATTTTAAAACAAATTCCAAGCCCATCAATAGTGTTTAGCAATATTTTATACTATAATGACATCAAGTGGATATCAAATTGTGATATCTCTCCTATATATGACTCAATGATTAGGCATGCTGAAGAATTTCTAAACAAGCCAAAAATATTCCTTGTTACAACCATCCCACAAACTATTGTGAAGAGTCTTTTACCAATGATATATCATCCACCCAAGGATCATGTCAAGAGGAGGCTCTTTAGGATAACAAAATTTATTCTGAATTCAGTCGGGATCAAGAACCCCTATCCCTAGAGTTTGACCAAGATCCAAGGGACATCTTCCAAACTATTTTAAACTCCAAATGTGTTCCCAATATCACCCTTGAGATGTTTCTTTCTAATGGGAATATAGATGTTCTTCAACCAAAACAAGAATCTATCATTCTTGATATTCCCACACAAGAGCAAGCAATAGTCAATATTATTGATTTTTATAGTGATTATGCATCATAGACATCTTTTGAATCAGCACCAACATCTTTTGAAGTAGTATCAATAGATAACAATATCATAAAATTGGAGCAAATAGTTCATATTCTTAAACAACAAGAACCCATAGCAATATCATGTGTTCATGACAAGTCATGTTTAGTGGCTATGGATCCAAGGATACATTATCAAGGAAAAGGATTAGGTATTGATCATACCTTCACAATGCTAGGGGGAATCTTGTCTACAAAAAATATTAAAATATGGGGCACGAAGAATCCTTATGATGAAAATACTATCAACACTACAAATAGTCATATCATGAGTTGGCATTCACCCATCATCTCATACACAAATTGGGACCAGTGTAAAAAGAAGAATTCCTATCAAATAAAGGTAAATGTCATCAAAGAAAATGAAGCAGTAAAGAAAAAAGGACAAAACAAATACAAATGGATATTGAAGAAAAATAAAGAAAATCATCCCTCCAAAACTCCATTAGTCAAAGAAACCATGGAGAAAAATAAAAAGGGGAAGTGTATTCATCAAAGAGCCCTCAATCACAAAATAAAGCTTATCAAGCAAGAAACAAAGTATATCTAGTGGTTGGTCCTAATTCCATGAAACCTTCATTCCCACCCATCATTGCCCATCTTCCCAAGTTTGGAGAGTCAAAGGTTCCAAATCATCGACCAATCCATCTCATATTCTTTTATGCATGATACCATACATTCCATTCATAATATCCAATTCTCACATTAACCATATGTTGGAAGTTACCCCTCATCATAATAATTCTTAAAGAACTTTATCATGATGTGAACACATAGACAAGGTTAGTTCTGATACCAACAAGTAAAATCAAAGTTCTTCAAGGTTGCATTCAAGTGCTCGTATCTTAGCAAAGCAGCTCCTTCAAGTAGGATATTGCTAGCACATTATGACAGTGGCATCTACATCAGTTCCACCAAGTGGTTCAACATGAGGGTAAAATTTCCAAAAAATCAAAAAAATAAAAAATCCAAGAAATAGTAAAAATAAAATCATCCTTGAGTGGAAACCACTATGGTGGTGCTTTGGGAATGTACTATGATGAAAACCTGGAAAACAAGTGTCATGAGTAAAATTGAGCATCTATATGATCCTTCTCAAATAGAAGCATATCATCCTTGTCTTGATAAATACAATGTTCTCTCCATCCATCCAATCCATATTTATCCAGATATTCCACTTTATATTGATCTTGACAAAGATTCGACATATACTTCAACACTAGCCAATGGCACATTTTGACAAGAAGATTTTCCTTATCAATCTTTATCTTTTATAAAGTTTCTTGGTCGAAATCTCAGAAAATCCCAAAACATTTGGAAAACTTAGGAAAACCCCAAAACATTTGGAAAACTCAGAAAATTCAAAAACATTTGGAAATCACAAAAACAAAAAAACATTGGAAAACCTTAGAAAACTCTAAACAACCTCAAATAATTGAAAATTAAAACATCGACATAAAATTTTGAAAAGACCAAAAACAACCTCAAAAACATTTTCAAAATACCAAAAATATTGAAATATTCCAAAAAATCCCAAACCATCCATCCCATTTCAATTTCACTAACAATAAACCTTCACTGATAATAAATTGAGCATCACCTTCAACCTTTGGTAAAACAAATAGAAAGCAAGTATCACAAGTCATAAAATGAGAACTTAAGTGTCAAAATATAAACTCTAGATCATAGGTGAACAAGTCAATGAAGTTTGTATAAATGACTAATCAAACACGTCATCCTAATCAAAACATTTGAGCAACATTTCCTAGGATGAATCCTTCCTATGATGAGCATCACTATTAGAAATCACTTTAGCTATATTAAACTGACAAGAGATATGGATAACAATAACTAATTTTCTTTTATCTTTTCTTATGATTTATCTTAGTGACCCATTCTGAGGACCTCTCAATGATGTCTATCAAAAATATTTAGATAGAAAGGAATGTGGAATCAATCATTATCTTTCTTTTTTGTGCTTGTGGGTATTCTTGTAAAATGATTTTAGTGCATACTTGCTTAGTTGTGTACATAGGAAATTTGTTTGGAGTACATTTTTGAATATTGCATATTCTTTGGTCAAAAACATTCTAAGCTTCTAACTTACATTCCAACAAGGTTTATGTATGTCAAGGTGTGAACAAGAACTTGGTATGTGTAGGATCATGATGGGCCAAAAAGTGGTGATATGATGGATATGTGGTTGATGACTATTTTTTTAACCAAAATTGATGAAACGAAAAGGGTTTTTAAAGGAGATTCTCAGCTTTCCACCAATATAAATTATTCTTTACTTTGAATTTAATAAACAATATTATTCATTTTCTATTTTAATTACGACTAAAGTCCTAATTGATAGCTGATTGAAAAACATTTATAGCTTTCAAATTGTATCACATATTTTGAATCTGAAACATGTGTCACATTCTATTTTTTGCATACTATAGGATTAAAAAAAAATGAATTTCATGAAGTTTTTTTACCAAGTTAAGGTGGTTGGACATATGAGTTTTTATATTTTTAAAAGTTGTAATAAAAAATTCATAATTAATTATTTAGTTGGAAAAAAATTACAAAAAAATATGCATCACATTGGGACATGAGTCCTCTACTTATATCTAAAATATTGTAAAAAAATATTATCATTTAATTGTGGTTAGGGTGGCTAGACAGACACCTACTTATTCTTTCCTTGAAATTTAAGTGCTACTGCATTAAAATTTCAAATTTTCATCAAATAGATTTTAAAAAAAAATAAGCCTATTAGTTTAGAAACTACATTCAATTTTCTACATATTCTATTCTTATATATTTTTGAATTAATATAGATAACTTATTCAAATTTTGTATGTCAAAACTTCCTAACTCTGATTTTTCTAAATTTTTTATTGCCACTTAAGGGCCTATTTTTTCCATGATGATCCTACACATACCCAACTATCATATCTATTTGTAGATTCAAAGTACATTACACTAGATACAATGCCATCCTAGTTATCAATACCTTGATGCATTGTATCTATGTGTTATATCAAAAATAACGAATGACAAAAAATCCCAATCCCAAGATATAAGCAAATCATCCACCTCATTAGCATATCTAATAAAGTCTCAATGCATCAAGGACTTTTTGTAATTTTTGAATCAATCTTCTAAATCAATGATCAAAATTCATTCATTTCATTCTTCTAATTCTATCAATCTTATCTTCTTATTCTTCTATCTTTACTAACATTTATATCCAAGAATCAAATCTGTGTGATCTACATCAAAATATACATGAGGCTACCCATAGCCAATGACTATCTATACATCATAAAATTTGTCCACATCAACATCTAAGCTTTCTAGGAACTATTTTTCATCCTCTTTACCAACAATCCCTCTTTCGTTGGGTCACACTTGTGGGGAATCTACATCATCTTCATCTCAACAATATGGAAAAGTTGCAGCTCATTGATTCAAAAGCAACTTGAAATCTCAAGCATCTCAAGCATAAGTCTAGTTTTCACCTATCATGAGCCCAATCAAAACATTTTATTTTGTGATTAATCTCTCAAGGGGGAAACCAACCCTCTTTCAATCATATCAATATCAAAGCATCAAACTAGTTTTGTTCCTGTCCTTGCTAGCAAATCTTGATCAATCTATCAAATCAATCATCATTGGGATATATCGTTCCCTATCAATCCTCGGGCTATTTAGCATAATCCTTGCATTGTTGTGATTCCTCAATAATGTCATCAATTAATCATTCAAATCAATCAAATTTAGCTTGTCTATCAACATCTCAAAGAGATCATTGATAAATTTTTTTGCATTGTCATCAACATCAAAATAAACACCAAAATTAGCATTAGTCTTTGAACTAATGCAACAAGTAGATTACTTCAAAGAGGGGGAAAATGTAGACACTTAAAAATGTCTTGATGGACCACATTGGCTAACTAACATCATTTCATGTCCTAAAACCTGTCCTCTTTTTGCTTAATTGATTAAATTAGCCTAGCTATTTAATTAATTGCCTCATTTTCATCTATTAATCTAATTGACCTAATTATTCAATGTTATTAGATTTCCACAATCCATAAGAATATCAATAGTTATTTCTAGATTCAAAAAGTTTACACAAAATTGAATCTAGAAATAACTACTGATATGACCTAATTAGGTTAATTCATCCCCTTTTATGCTAACATTTCATCCTATTAAATTGAATAAATCAAATTATTTAATATAATGCCTAAAATCCTCTTATTTAATTAAATAACCCTAAGTTATTTAATTAAATATCATGTCACTTCCCATTTCCATTAAATAAATAAATTATTTAATAAATATCCTAATTCCCCTAATTTGCATAACTAAAGATTTATTTAATTATCAAATTACGAATAAATCTAATCCCCCCACTTGCAAGGGAATATTCCTCCTTTGCACATTCCTCCAAAAATAATATTCCTATGGAATATACCTTCTCTTTTTCACATTAAAATTTGGTTTTAATTAACTAAACATCTATTTCCCTCACCCATGAGAATATCCTAAAAAAATAATCTTTCTTCACTCATTTGAAAGTGTGCTTGTTTGGATGAATGTGAGCCCTTGATTAAATATCAACTTGCATTTTCAACCCTTGATAAGAATCCATGATCCATTCCTCCATCTTCTTTCCTTTTTGACCATTGATTAGCTTTTTCAATCTTAGCACTTCATTTTCATTTGATTTCCTATAAAAAAACACTATTTGGAGACAAATGGATCTATATTTTCACAACAAACTTATGATGTTAAAAGCATTTGCACTTGCACTCACAATTAACATCATGTTAGCTTTATTTACTTGCATTTTAGCTTAGCTTCCATTAATGACTTCCATGATTTAATATAGATGCATACATTTAGCTTATTTGTTAATTAATATTTTAATATTTTGAGGCTTACATACATTTAGAGTAGATTTTCATACACCCATATCAATCATCTTAGCATAAATCATCTTAAAATAGCTTGCATCATGTTCTTTTAGCTTTAAATCATATTTTCATACACATCTATCAATGGTTTCATCAGTTTTCTTCAATAAAACTGATTGAAACAAGCTCATTATCCAAGAGACTGGGAAATGGTCACCATTCCACATCAATGTGACACCACTCCCCCAATAGGATAAGTTTCAATGTCTTAGATTAGAGGTTTGTCAAGCTTTCATGATTTAGAATGTTAGTTTTAATAGCTTCTTTTTCTTTGTTTACAGTGAATGATCCTATTGGGATTGATGCTTAGTGGGTTGAATATGCCTCACATTCATATGGATTGGGTGTAGTTAACTTATATTATGGCATTGGTCACACAATCGAAGAATCTTTAAGGGATGCCGAAATTCCTAATTGAAGGATAGCCTTGAGGAAAGCAAGTGAATTCATTACCTGTCACAAGGTCATGCCAAAGAGTAAAGGTTTCTAGGAAGTGTTGAATATGAAGGTCAATGAGATCAAGAAGGAATTCAAAATTCTACTCAAATTTGGATTACCCACCCTTTTCTCATCAAATGGAGGAGTGTTATCAATTGAGCAGATCGTAGATGCAACTAGGCTCAAAATCCAGACTTCCACAACAATCCTAAGTCTAAGCCCATCACCCACTATTGAAGAAATCGAGAGGGAAATCCTACCCCTTTCTTGGATTTATTACCACATCAGAGCTATTTCATTAGGATGGGGAGGGGCTTCTTTTAAAGAAGTCATTGATCTAGATCAAGCATATGAAATTCTACGCACCCTCATCCCACCCACTGATGTAGATTGGGAGGTCCAACACTCTACCTTCCTCAAACTCCATGAATTACTAGAGGTCTAGATTCATGACTTCACAAGCGAAGGCTCCATATGAGTCACCAAAACTATGAAGCAATTTTTCCTTTAAATTTTTTCTTTCGTTTCTAGCCCTTCTTTTCCACTTCAAGATGAATCCATGCCCAAAGGAAGAAGACAAATCTTACATAAAGGCATGCAATGCACCATGTGGTGGCTATGCAACTTTATATATATCATTTTCCTTTCGGGCGTGAACCAAGACATGTGTCAGCTCGGTGAGGATTTTCTTCAAAACCACTCCCACAAAGTTTGAAATCACCCACTCACTTGACACATCATTTATTTCTGTCAGGAAGTTTGTATCTTCCAAGGAAGGATCTTTTTGGGTAGACTTCATTGAGAAGCATGATGAGAATCCTAATTTTTGGGTGGAGCCTTTGAGTTAGTGTCATCAACCTCCATAGTTGATCGATTAGATTTTTTCTAGGTTGTGTTAAATCTAATTATATTTTGACAATGTATCTTCGCTAAAATACCTAAATCCATTAATGAAGTAGTTGAGACTTAATGAGAAAATATTGTTGAGATCTAATCAAGAAGATTGGATTGCGAGCTATCAGGCTTAGGCATCTAGCAGTTTCTACTTCTAGATAGTTTGTGGCAATGTCCTTTTCTTCTAGCTATAAATAGAGGTTGGTAGCATTGAGTTAAAGTGTTCTAAAACTTTTCTTCAAAGATCTTTTCGAAGAATATAGATATTTTTAGGGAGTTCTATTTTCTTAGAAGTAGGAGGGTGCTTTATAGGATATTTCTTATTCTCTTTGGCATGCTATATTTAATTCAAACTATCATCAGATTGGCATCCAAACTTTTTTTTTAGTTTTTATATCATAGAAGTTTTGTGTTAATAGTTTAGATAACTAATTCACATGTTGTTAAGCTTCTATGTTTAATGATATCTCTCAGAAATCAGATCATTTCTATTAAACTCTTCCATTTTCTATAAAGGGTATTCCATTTTCCATATTATGTTGTAAAGGAGGAAGGATTCTATAAAGTTCTGAAAATTCCTATTAATATTTATAGTTTTCTTATGTCTGATTAGACCTTAATGGGTGCATCCCATGGGGAGATTTGAAAGACTATATTATGCTTTATCTAGCCTTTGTTGCTCATTCTCTTCCCAAAAATGAAGGATCTGTAGCATTATGTGTCTATCATATCAATTATAAGGAATAGTTAAGGTTTGAAATATTGTAAAAGATTTGGTGCATCACCATCTTTATGTTTTATTCACATTTATTTCTACCCCTTTTCCCCAAACATAAAGAAGATTCAACTTTCAATAAAAATCTCGGAGGTTATTCAGTGAGGCATAAAATTGGTCCCCCACTCACTAAATTTCACATAAAGCTATTTGAAGAGTCACAAGCTTTAATGATTAATAGATTCCATAGAGTACATAGTGAATACATTTTAATAAAGTTTGAGTGAAGTAAAAGAAAAAATTTCTTTTATAGTAAAAAAATGAGATCAAATCAAAATCCACCTAAGGAAAATAAAAAGTGAGCTACCTCTCAATTTTATTAACATCACTAAGCACAAATGGAGGCCCATGACACTCTAGTCAACCCCTAAGCTAGAAAAAAGAAACCATAGATTTGGAACACATAAGTTTTACTTTGAAGCATACACAAAGGTCTACAAAATAACATAAGAATCTAGTCAAGGTCTTGTTGGTTTTTTTAGTGAACCAAACATAATCTCACAATTATCTGAATTTTCCAAATTCAATGGTCAATAACATTGAGGATTGGCCTGATGAGCCTAGTTTTTGGTCTAATTTTGGGTAGAATCTATAGTTTAATTGTTGGTAGGTGTCATGGAATTTAATGTTAAATTTTGGTATTTTTATAATGTTTCCCTCAAACCACTGACATTGGACTTAATCCTAGCTCTACAAGCTTTAATGACATTTGGCATAATATGTGGATTATCTATATTGATTTTGCATGTGGTTATTGAATGTTCCTTAGAGTGGTTATAGATGTGCATTTATTATGCATACTAACCTTGCCATGTAGATTTAATACACCAAGTTGAGGAAGAAACCACTATCTAGGCATGCACCATAACGTCCAACAAAAGAATCACTCCAAATCAAAGGCAACCGACGACCAAAGATTCTTCATGCAACTGAACGTAAGTTCCTTGTAGTGGTCTTTAATGATCTAGCATGCATGGGTGTTACTGTTGAGCTGAATCTATGTTTGGACCTGCATGTATGACCAAATTTCATGCAAGTGTAATAGCCATCACTCCATTTCTTCTATTTTCCCAAAATGGCATTCTCCTAGTTGTGGATTTGACTGCCTCATTTAGTTGTTAGTATAAATAATAATTTGATGCTTCTTCTTCAGGAGGTTGCACAATTTGATATTGTAATTGCACTCTCCAATTTTCAATAATAAACATTACTCCTTTGTAATCATGATTCACAGTGAATAAAATAAAGTTATGAGTTAAAGCATCTAAGTTTCCATTAGTTTTAGAGGATACTTATCCAAGGGAGCCCACTTGGTGAGTAATCCATCTTCTTATTTTAGCATTAGTTTAGTATTACTTGTTGTTTAGTACTTAGAAATCTAGCACTGGTTATTCCTACAACCACTAGAATTTCATTCTATAACTGTTATTGCAGCCAAAGCAAATAGAGCAGTGTCTTGAATGTTGCTCAAATTTTCATTTATGTTATGCATTTCAAATTAGCATAGTCATTGATTGATGTTCAACATTTGTTTCATTCCTTTTCAAATAATTTAGTTTTAGTATTATGTGTTCCTTAGTTATATAATAGAATGGCTACTTTGAGTTCCTAGTGCACATACTATGCTGACCCGTTTCAAGTTCGCATCCCTGGGTTGACAAGTTAAATGCACCTTCATAATGATTGAAATGGCTATTCAGGTTATATTTTCAATCTCTAAATCATGGTTGTAAAGGCTTAGTTATTAAGATCATTGTAGGAGGCCAGCATTTTTGGTGTCATTGTTGGGATGGTGTCAAATTAGGGAGTCTTTTGGAGTCATTGGTAGTTTTTCTTATTGTAGTGTTTCTACAAGTTGTTCTTAGCATATCCTCATTTAGGAAGTAATGACCCCCTTATTCTTTACCAATTCTTTGCATGAGCTTACTGATAGTGAGTCATACAGTATGCATAGAGGAAGGATAAGGGATGCTTATGGGAGATTCCTTCCTAAAAATCCTAATCCATTCTAGCTAGCTGACTATTAGAATCTACCAGAAGAAGAAGAAGAGATCCACACTACTTTGTTGATGCATATCCTAATCTAACTAGTTTTGAAGTCTCCTTTGAAGACCAGAATCAGCTTGAGAACCCCTTTTCTTTGGAACAACATCAAGCAAGCATGGGTGATGAAAATAGGAACAAACCTAACCAACAACATTTCCTTTCCCCATTTCCCATAAGAATGAAGTTGACAACATCAAGAACATTCCCACCTCAGTACTCCCAAAGTTCTATGGACTTGTCACATAAGATCTTGATACCTTTTTATTTGAGTTTGACATACTCTGCAAGAGTTATGATTATACTAATAATTCCCATAGGCTTAAGCTATTTCCTACCACTTTGAAAGAGGTTGCATTAAGATGGTTCACGAGCATAGGTAGAGATACTATGGAAAATATGGAAGAAATGAAGAAAAAATTCCTTGATAAATACAAAGAATATTGCAAAGGAAATGACATGAGAGGAGGTGACATTTTTAGGATGCAACAAAAGGAATATGAGAGCCTAGAAGATTACATTGCAAGGTTTCTATTTTTCCTACAAAAATCTCCACACCATACACTTAATGAAGACTCACAAAAAATTTTTTACTAAGAGGAATCAATGATAGCTGCACTGATGCCTTGGACCTCATGGGAGGAGGAGATCTTACCAATCTTCCATGGGTAAGTCAACTACCAGTGGAGTCTCAAGAATGGAGATTACTCATTTGCTAGAAGACTTCAAGAAAGAAATTATCAATAATCTAGCTACTTAGGTATATACATTTTAGGCCAAGAAGAAGCAAGAGGAGGAAAAGGAAATGTTGACAGAGTATTTCCCCCACTGTAGACAGAAGAAGGATTGCAGATGCAAGATGGTAGCTAACCTTGAAAGTAAGAAAGTTTCACCAGAGTTCAAGCCAATCTAGATTGAAAAAGACCAAGTCTACAATGTTGCACAAAGGAAGTTGTAGGCTCCAAGACAAGGTATTCCACCAGATCCACTATCCTATGTTGAGCCATATTTTAATTCCTATTCCTCTAGTAACTAATGGTAGCCCCCATATCCACCCAGTTATGGAGGATATCCACTGCATCCTTGGAGTAACCCTCCAAATGCTTGGCCCAGTCATCAGAGTTCTCCACCCAAGTGGAAGCAACCTCAGGGGAATTGGTAGTAATTTCAAGGACATTGGCATCCACCTCTAGGAAATTGGCAATAAACAAATCAATGGAGAGAAGGGCAGCAATGGCCTAATCAGACAACCAGCTACATGTAGCTACCTTCTTAGCCCTAGAAGCCTGATATAATGCCTCCACCTATTAATCCTAGTTCAAATGCACCTAAAACTACTCAACTACCAGTTCATCCCACACCCAATCTAAATAAAAAACCATAGCAACAACCTGCATACTCTACTAATTCAAATCAATTCCCTACATATGATGTGAGTGTAAGTGATATCCACTTGCATTCAAGTACTACTCTACCAACCCCTTCAGAGCCCATTATCATTGAGATCCCTTTGGAAGAGGAAGAGGAACCTCTGAATGATCCCATTCAACATATTGTACCTAAAATTCTTGAACCAATCCAAGTCAAGCAAACTGAACAAGAGCCACCATTTCCTCAGAGATTGGAAGTTTCCAAGGAAGAAAAAGAGGATACAACTTTTAATATCTTGGATCAGCTGAAGCATATATCTATCTAAATACCTCTATTTCAAGCCATAAAGGATATTCCAATCTATGACAAAGCAATCAAGGAAGCCTGTCTCAAGAAGCCCATTAGGAAAAAGAAAGACCTAGCTATAGTTCATGCGGTGGGATAGTTAGCTGACATCATGCTGCGAAAAGTGACTATTCCCAAGTATAATGAACTAGGTAGTCCTATAGTAGAAGTTGTTATAAACAAGATCCAAGTGAAGAATTCTCTAATTGATTTAGGGGCAGCAATAAATACAATGACCAAGTACATCCTGCAACAACTAAATATCTCAAGCATGAGGTCTACTCCTACTATCTTGCAGCTTGTTGATAGCTCTATTGTTAAGCGTGATGGTTTAGTGGAGGATCTTGTGGTAGTTCTAGACTCTTGGGAGTACCCAATAAGCTTTATGATTCTCTCTCCTAAAGCTACACTAGGTGGATATTCCATTATTCTTGGAAGAACATGGTTAGAAACTGTAGATGCATACATTGGATTTTATTCAGGTGACATGACCATTTCAAATGGGAGGAGTAATAAAAATTTTGTTCTCTATTTGCCTGCTCAACCATCTCATAATGAAGATAATTTTGTATGGCCACATGTTGGTGAAGAGGTCAAGGAAGTTAACTCTATGGTGCAACTTATGATTCTAGGTAGAAGTTCTTTCATGCAACTCCAAGATGAAGATGAAGTATTGGCTAACATCATTCAAAACCATTGTGAAGTGGAGGAAACATCATCTTCTCATTCTACTACTCTAGTCAAGACACTTCTTCCTGCTCTTCCTATAGCCACTATTCCCACAAACATTCTTCTTGTAGATGCTCTTCCTACAACCATTGTTCCTATAGACGTTCTTCCTACAGATGCTCTTCCTAAAGCCACTATTCCTACAAATAGACTTCCTACAACCACTCTTCCTGTAGCCACCGTTCCTACAAAAATACTTCTTATAGCAATAGGTATGTCCCATACATTGATGTCATATGAACTAAAGGTACCAAGTGTTAATGAAGCAACCATGATAGAGTTAACTACACAAGTATAGGTGTTAGAAGGAAAATATTTTAATGTTAAGAGTAAATTGAATGAAGAACATCATTTTTTATTAACAAACCTATTAAGGACCCATCAACATGCATTTGCATGGGATTATCATGATATGAAGGGATTGGATCCTAAAATTTGTACACACATAATTTACATCAAAGATGATTACACCCCAGTAAGATAGCCACAAAGAAGAATTAACCCTACACTAAGAGAGATTGTGAAAGGAAAATTGTAGAAATTACTAGATGCAGGATTTATCTACCCCATTTTAGATAGTCAGTGGGTGTCTCCATTAGTGATTGTGCCCAAGAAGGGAGGGAAATGGTGAGTTTGTGTTGATTATAGGGAACTTAATGCTTCCACCAAGAAGGACCACTTTCCTTTACCCTTCATTGATCAAGTTTTGAACACACTTGCAAGAAAGCAATACTTTTATTTTCTAGATGGATTCAATGGCTACAACCAAATCCAAATTGCACCAAAGGACCAAGAGAAGACTACATTTACCTATCCATGTGTGACCTATTCCTATTTATTACTCCCATTTTTCCTATGCAACACACCTGCAACTTTTCAGAGGGAGGTCATTAACATCTTCTCAGACATCTCTCATGATTGCATGAAAATTTATATGGATGACTTTACCACTTATGGTGTTGGTTTTAATCAAGCATTAGAAAATATCATAAGGGTCCTACAAAGATGTGAAGACCAAAACTTGTCCTTAAACGGTGAAAAGTGCTTCATGATGATGCAGGAAAGTTTAGTTATTCACCACTACATCTCCCATATGGGAATTCAAGTAGATCCTACAAAGATTGACGTAATCACAAATCTTCCCACACCTACAAAACAAAAATGTGTTAGGATTTTTCTGGGTCATGTAGAATATTATAGGCATTTCATCAAGGATTTCAACAAGGTAGTAGCACCATTGTACACTCTTCTCACTAAAGATTTTGAATTCCAGTGGACTGAAGCCTATGACAAGGTATTTTCTAACTTGAAGGAAGCTTTGACTCATGCTCCTGTACTCAAAGGGCCTAATTGGGAGATTCCTTTTGAAACCCACATTGATGCATTAGATTATGCCATAGGAGCAATCCTAGGATAGAAAGGAGTTGTTGAAAATGCCATTTAATTTGTCAGCAAAAATTTACAAGGAGTTGAATTCTATTGTATAGTGACATAAAAAGAAATGTTGGCAGTAATCTATGCACTGAACAAATTCAAACATTACATAACAAGCTACCAAATCTTTGTGCACACCAATCATGCAGCCTTTAGATATCTCATGAATAAACCTTTGATCATAGGTAGATTGGTAAGATGGTTATTGTTGATGCAATAGTTTGATATAACTATTGTGGATAAGCCAAGGAAGGCCGATGTTGTTGCAAATTTTCTTTCAAGGCTAACTACATTATAAGATAAGCATCCCATAGATGACACTTTCCCCAATGAGAATATATTATCCCTTAGTGTAAAAACACCCTTGTATGCTAACATAGCCAATTACTTGGTCACAGGTAGAATTACTTCTCACTTCTCCCCAAGAGAGAAAAGGGCACTCATTGAAATATCTTTTCCTTTCTCTTGGATTGTTGGATGTTTTTTTTATACTAGACTTGACCATGTCATGAGGAGGTATGTGAGAAAAGATGAAACATATGAAATTTTGCATGAATGTCACAATGACCCATGTGGAGGAAACTTTGCAGCCAAGAGGACAACAATGAATATTTTGAACATATGATATTAATAGCCAACACTCCACAAGGATGTAGGAAGGTATACCAAAAAATGTGATAGATTTCAAAGAATGGGAAAACCAAC
Organism: Sequoia sempervirens; assembly: GCA_007258455.2. Lineage (NCBI taxonomy): Eukaryota > Viridiplantae > Streptophyta > Pinopsida > Cupressales > Cupressaceae > Sequoia > Sequoia sempervirens. The sequence goes on along the minus strand of VDFB02384880.1, from coordinate 5,512 downwards.
TAGGTCTGATGAGATGCCATTGTTCCCTTAAGTAATAATCACTCCCTTTGACAAGTGGGGATTGGATTTTGTAGGACCCATTGACCCTTCATCAAATGGTAAGTCTTATATATTGGTATGCACTAATTATGTGACAAAATGGGTAGAAGTTAACGCCATGAAGAATGCAAGAGATAACAAGGTTGCATAATTTATTTATGAAGAAATTTTCACAAAATATGGTCCTAAGAGAAATAGTGACTGATCAAAGGCACAATTCACATCAACCCTTGTTGCAGCACTAGTTAACAAGTACAACATAAGGCACGAGAAGTCTACTCCTTATCACCCACAAGCTAATGGCCAACTTGAGGTGACCATCAGAGAGATTGAAGCCATTTTGACTAAAAATATAGCTATTCATAGAAAGGATTGGGAAAGCAAATTACCAGAAGTTGTTTGGGCCTATAGGACAACCTAGAAAACAACTACAGGCTTCACCCCATTTGAGTTGTATGGAAAGAAAGTTATGATGTCAGTTGAATTTGAATATAAGAATTTACAAATTGCAATAGATTTGGGGATGGATATTTCTGAAGCACAAAGAGAAAGAATCATGCAACTAAACACTTTAGATGAGATAAGAAGAGTAGAACTGCAACATACAAAAGTGGTGCAAAATCATAGAATCAAGTGGCATGGAAAATTTATCAAGGACAAGAAATTCCAACCAAGAGATTGGGCCCTGCTCTATGACTCAAGATACCAAGACAATGTAGGAAAGTTGCAAAAAAAGTGGCTAGGACCATATGAAGTTGTTGAGGTCTTTCCTAATGGAGTTGTTCAGCTTACTACCATTGACCCTGTTAGGTTCAAATTACTTGTCAATGGTCATCACCTCATGTTATATCACAAGCCAGTTTCCAAATAAGAGTTCCTGCAACAATTCACCCAGCATTCAACACCTGAGCTTCTTGTAGCTGAAGAAAATAGACCTAGTGTCCCTCCTAGCTAATTAAGGTATGCACTCTCTCATAATAAAAGACTTTCACTTATGTGGAAGTCCATTTCTTCACCCATCCACCCACCCACCCATCCATCACCACCTTTCTCTCTCTTCCATCACTTCATTCCACCTCACCTCACTCCACTTCATTTTCATTAATTTCTCAATTTATTCCCAGAAGGCGAGCGGTACTTTCTTCATGATCTTTGCAGAAAATCTTCCACATATTTAGGTATGTGTGCATTAATTGATATCTTTAATCATTTTTTAAGTGCGTTCATTTAATCAATATACATTAGTATATAATTTTACATAAAATGTCATCATTCACTATCAAATCACCACTCCCATCTCACATGTGTGGGCACATGTCCAAATTTAGGTTGGGGGGAGGAGAAAGAAAACAATGTAAGTACATTTCCCATGTGTCAATTTATGTTAGGCTACATCAGAAAATTTAAAAATGAGCTAATTTGAAATCTGAGTAAGAGGACAGCTTGCATGTGTGAAGTGACATTAAATGCAATTGCCATTTCTTCCCATTATAATTCCCATTTGATCACTCCTTTTCTTGCAATTATTGCCTCTATCGTAATCTTGAGTTGCAAGAAAAAAGGTGAAACAAAGAAAAGAAAATTCAGTTGATATTAGCACTGGAAATTTAGCAGGTATTGTAGGAAAGTGAGTTTGATTTTTAGATAGGAATTGCAAGAAAGAAGTTCCAAAACATTTTTTTGATTACAGACAATGGGAGGTGGGTTAATTCAAAATTAACCCATGGTGCATAATGTTTTATTGTAGGGATGCACAATGCTTGGCCGAATTTAGGAACTGTGAATGGTCAAATTACTTCTTGAAGTTTGATGGCTTTGATGAAAACACTGACCTTGAGTTTTCCCAGACATTTTTTGAAGGGAAAGCCACAATAAAAGGCTTTGAAGTTATAGAAACTAATGAAAGGATTGCAGAGGTCACATGGTTACCAGCTGATGGCTAAAATTACCCTACCTTTAGAGATGCCAGATCAGCTAGGGTTGAATTGACAAAGCCGAATGATCCCCGATTGAGCATTGATAAATAGGGTGCAAGGAAAAGGTCTCTGCCCAAACCATGGAAGCAGATAGTTGTTTATGTTATCAAATACATCACTTGTGAAGGTCGCCAGTAAAAATTGCATTTCTTACACTTCAAACTTTCGAATCACATGAGGCATGGAAGGAGGATGAATGTGCCCAACGTGTTATACAATATTCTCTCAAACATGGTGGCCAAGACCCAAAAAGATAGGGATAATTTTGTTTCCCACCTTTGCTTGATTAAATTGTTGGTTGAAAGGTCTCTGGATGATGTATCTGCAATAACCCAGGTAGAATTTATAAATGTTGATCAAATTAGACCTTAGCACTTGCAACCTAGGGATTTACCTCTGTAGACATCCAAATTTGGACACTTCCATTTGTCCAAATTCATCTCTTGATCCTCATATTTACATTAATTAAGTAATATCACTATTATTTAATTAATACCCTTAGTTCTTCCAATCCCTAAGGTATCTAGTTAAATAATTAAATACCTTACTCTTTAATCCCCCTTTCATCAAATGAATTAAATAAATATGAAATTTATTTAATTCCTCACATGTCACATCCTCCATCATTTTCATCTAATCCTAATCCACCTCCTAATCTCATCATTAGAGATGTGCACATGTCTAATGCATGATTAGGAAATGTCACATCCTCCAACTTTTGCAAGTTGGCTCTTAATCGTTGTTAGCTACTAACTGCCTTCTAATCATTGATTAGTTAAGCCTAATCAGTACCCTGGGCAACACTCCCTATCCCCCAAGGAATTTTTAATTCCTTTTTTATTCATCCAAGATTCTCTCATCCACTAAGGAATTTTTAATTCATTTTTATCCTTCCAAGGCTTTCCTCTTTCCCATGCAGGTTCTAGAATGTTTGACTTGTCACATAACTCACATGTGTCCAAGTCTTCTAGAATATTTGACTTGTCACCTAAGTCACATGTGGGTAAGTACTTACCTTTTTAAGGACCTTGTCTTATCCAAGGTACTTTTCACCTCTCTTTTTAGGAACCTTGTCTTATCCTTAAGATATCCTAATTATGTGAATTTTAAACTCACTTTTATTTATCCAAGATTATCCTCTTTCCCATGTGATCATTGAGAGGTCACATCATCCTTATTCCAAGGTACTTACAAGTACCTTCCCATCATTTGTCCTTCTTCCACCTCACTTGTACGTCTTTCCATATCATCCTACCCTTAGACACCTCACCCTCCACTTGTCAAAATGTGAGGGCTTGTGAGTCCTCAACTCACCATAGCCCTTCATCTTGGCTATGGCGGCACAATATTGACTATTGAATTCTCTAGAGAATTCAAATTCTTCTATAAATACCCTCTCTTCTAATGCATTTTCATAACTTAGTCATTTTAGTCATTTTGCACCTTTATGCTCTTGAATTTGCAAGCCACCTTCAAGCCATCCTCTTGCATTGTAGCACTTGTATTAGCTCATATTATCATCCTCATTGCATCCACATTGTTCATCTTACATCCATCTTCATTACACAACCATCCAAGGAGAACATAAATCAACCACATCAAGGGTCAACCAAGGAGACTGACACACGAAAGGTATACTCATTGTCTTTTTTTTATCTTTCTTTTGTGTTCTTCCTTAGGCTAAAAATTTGAGGTGATCTTGTGTTTTTATTTTTGCATTCTAGTTTAGTTAGTTTGCATACTTAAATTAGGATAAAAAACACTAGGTTCACATTTCTGGCATGCCCAGTGGGACGCAAAAATGAGTTCCATCCTTTTATGTTTCTTGTTGTTTAAGTTGTTTGCAAGTTCAAGTTGCAGAGGGGTGAACCTATCTTGTAGAAGGGCGAACCTACCCTACAAAACCCTGCAGAAGGGCGAACCTACCCAAAAAATTGAGTTTTTTGAGATTTTTTTTTCTAATTGTTTGTTGTAGAAGGGTGAACCTACCCAAAAACCAAGTTTTCTAAGATTCTATTTTCTAACTATTTAATGCAGAAGGGCGAACCTGCCCAAAGAACTAAGTTTTCTGAGATTCTATTTTCTAACTATTTGCTGCAGAAGGATGAACTTGCCCAAAAAACTGAGTTTTCTGAGATTATATTTTTTAACTGTTTGTTGCAGAAGGGTGAACCTACCTTGCAGAACCCTACAGAAGGGAAAACTTTCCCAAAAAAATAAGTTTTTTTTGTTAATCTATTTGCTAACTGTTTGTTGTAGAAGGGTGAACCTGCCCAAAAACTGAGTTTTTCTGTAATGTTTATGCAACATATTTTTTGATTGACGAAGAACGGAGGAAAAAATAGCTAACATTTTCTTGTAGGGAAATCTGTTTATTTAGTTGTTTAACATTTTCCTTCTTGCTTTTGTTGATTAATCTAGGCACGTAGTTTAACTAGGTGGAGTAAAATTTATTGTTTGCAACTCATTTTGTGTCAACCAAGGGGGCATTATTTTTTTCAAACTTTCCCCTTGCACTTCATGTGAGCCTAGGGAGTAGTTGAAAATAATTAGTGCCTTCTTTCTAGCAGAACTTGCTTGGGGATTTCATCACCCCAAGGGACAATCCCAACCATGTGTACCAGCAGGGTATAGAAAGGGGGGAGAGTGAAAGTTGTACTTCAATCTAGTCACGTCATGTCTGGCAGATTGTCTAAGATAGGGTGATACCTAGATAGACGTGAAGAGTTGGTCTAAGCCCTTCAGTATCTCACTGGGGTTCCTGACTCATGCTTATGATGGGTTGGTATTCAAAGTTGTGCCTCATATATCGGGAGTATATCAAGGACTCCCTAGAAGCCCTATGCATCCTAGATTAAGGATTTTGTTGGCCATACCCTTAACACTAATCATAGAATTGTGTTGTTTGAAGTGTCTTCTTGTGGAAAATCAGTAAATTTTTTGACTAGTCAACCTTGTTGCATGCTGTTTGTTATATTTTAAGTCCTTGCCATAGTTGTTCCCATCCAAGTCAAGTCCCAATTTTCTGCAGAAGGGTGAACCTACCTTGCAGAACCTTGTAGAAGGGTGAACCTACCCTATAGAAGGGAAAACCTGCCCTACAAAAGGGCGATCGTGCCCTGCAGAACCTTGCAAAATGGAAAACTTTCCCTACAAAACCCTATAGAAGGGAAAACCTACCATACAAAACCTTGTAGAAGGGTGAACCTACCCTATAGAAAGGTGAACCTGCCCCCCCAAACAATCAATTTCACCTTGTTCATTTTTTTGACCCTCTGTTCATTCATCTTAAGCATCTTTTCACCCATTCTAGTAATCCATCCACCCATTTCAAACATCCATTCATCCCTTCCAAACTTCCATTTGTTCATTCCAAACATTCTTTTCCCATTCCAATTGCCTGTTTCATTGTTCTAGGAACTCGTTTTATTATGTAGAGATCTTGTTTCATCGTTTGGGGAACCCATTTCATTGCTTAAGGATCTTGTTTCACCATT
>VDFB02384879.1:0-45792 GCA_007258455.2 Sequoia sempervirens | reverse complement strand
AGAGTTCCTACAGCAAGAGCAAGAGTTCCTGTAGCAAGAGAAAGAACCCCTGTAGCTAGAATTGGGTGAAAAATCAAAATCCCTACAACAGGTGCCATGTGAAGAGCGAGAATCGGTGCCAAGAATTTTTTTGGTAGGGATACATAGACCCTCTAATTTTTCATGGAACATTGTAGCCATGAACCTATGGAATGAGATGCAAAGGAGGGAAGAAGAATGGAAAATGGAGAAATGTAGGCTAAAAGAGGAGATTAAAAAGAAAGATGCAAAGATTGAAGAAAATAATACAAAAATTGTTGCTTTAAAGGAAAAGGTGGACAATGTAGTAGCCTTAGTACCTCAGATGTTAGAATGCAGGACTCCTCCAAGATTCTATGCTCTATATTTGAAGGAGAGGAATCTTTCTTTTAAACTGTCAAGGATCATTTCAGGTTTGAATCCCTCCATTGAGACTCCTCTTGAATTTTTTCAAGCTTATCAAATTGCTCCTCCTAAAATGAAAAAATTGTTGTGTGAACTCTATTTGCATAATTATGTTGTGTCCCATGATCATGATTGGAATCCATTGTTGTATGTTGGGGATCTCCAATTATAGGAATTTATGTCTTGGATACAGAATGAAATTAGTTGGGGATAGCAGTTCAGGACTTATAAGAAAATAGAATCCAACACTCCCTTGCCCATTAGGGCTGAATCTAGAAACCCTGGAGACATTTTCTAGGAATGGCACAGATTTCTTTACTAGCCAAGCTATAGTAGCAAGATCCTGCTTGTGAGAGAAATAGTTTACAAATAATATGAGAATGTAGTAGAAACTACAAGGAAATTTGTCATGGGCTATCTGTCATAGAGGTGGTATAGTCTGATTGATGAGTTAAAACAAGCTGAACCTCACTCTCTGCAGAACTATGTTGTAGCATGAAAAAGAGTTGATAGATATATACAACTTGGAAGGATGAAAGGGAAATTTTGGCTCCCACTAACTTTCCATCCACCTATCATATTATGGCATGTGCCAATTTTAAGGTATTATTAGTATGATATAGCTATAGAGAGGAAAAAATGGAACAAGTTGGACAACAAGCAAGGGTTTTATTGGGACCCCAATTCATACACTGCAAGAACTGATGTAGGACAGCTGGCAGTTGTAGATTTCAAGATATTGACCAAGCAAAGGAATAACTCTTCCTTTTTCGAAGGACCAACAAAACCTTAGGTTCGGGGGAGTGATGAGTCCAATTTATGGCTCAATTTTGATAGATTTTACTATCCATTTGTTGTTGTTGTTGTCATAGAATTTGCTACTTGGATGTTGACCTTTTCATGTTATTTCCTCAAAACCATAGACATTGGGCATAAGCTTATTTTTGTAACTTTTAAATGACATCAACATGCTATGTGAACTATCTATGTTAATTTTACATGTGGATTAATGAAAGTTACTTTAAGATAGTTATAGATATGTAATTCTTGTGTGTGCTAATTTTGTCATGCAGATATAATTTGAGCCTACAAAATTGAGGAAGACTCTTCCAACTGGTCATTCACCATAAAATTCAAAAAGGCGATCATTCAAAGGTCAATGGAGGGAAGACTCTCAATGGAGGGAGATTCCTAGTTCAAATCAAAGATTGTAACTACCTTGTAAATGGTCATAATAGTTTGTTGAGAAAATATAGGAGCTATTGTTATGCTAGATTTGCATTAAGGAAAATCGGCTTGTCCAGATTACATGCATGCATAACCTCCTTTCCACTTTCTATGCTTTCCATAAAGTGGCGTCCTCCTAATCTGTTGGAGTTTACCATCTTGCTAGGTAGTTAGTTAGTAGTTTTTCCTTCTATAAATAAGACTCGGATGCTCCTTCTCAAAAGGTTGATTAATCTGATGTTGTACTTGCATTGTTAGTTTTTCAGTAATACAATTACGTTGCTCTATTGTAATAATTCTTTTCAAGGAATAAAATGAAGTTATAAGTTAGTTGCATTTGAGTTTGCATTTTTCTTAAGCGATATCATCCAAGGTGGACCACTTGGTGAGCATTCCATCCTTTAGCTTAGTTGTTACTTTTTTGTGCAAATAGTTACTAATCTGGTGACGGTTTGTTCCTACAGCCACTAGAATTCCATTTTGTGATTGTTCTTGTAGCCAAAGCAAATAGAGTAGTTTCATGTCAGTTTGCTTATATTTTCATCTTTGTCATGTACTTCATCTTAGTATAGTTGTTGGTTGATGTTCAGTACTTATGATACTTCTTTCTAAGAAATTTACTTTCAGCATTATGTCCTTAGTTGTAGAATGAATATGGCTACTATGGATTCCTAGTGCACATACTGTGCTAACCCATTTCAAGTCTACATCCTTGGGTTGACAAGTTAAATGCACCTTCATGATGATTAAGATAGCTATTCAAATTAGATGTCCAATCTCTGAATCACAGCTTTAAGGGCTTAGTTGTTAAATCATTGTAGGAGGCCAACACACACCTTGTAGACCTAGTGTGTGTTTTCCACTTTGTCACCTTGCTATGGGAACACCTTGTAGACCTAGTGTTTTTCTCTCATTTTACCTTGTCTTGGGGGATCACCTAGTGAATATCAAACTTCAATAGTGTCTTATGATTTGTGATTCACCTAGAAAATATCAGACTTTGTTATGGTGTGAGTCATGAATTCCCTTTAACATGGCCACCTATTATAATATAGCTTGCTTTCCAGTGGAGCCATTTGTTTCATAAGTTATTTTATATCCTTGTGAGAGAATAATTTTGTTTACATAGCACATTAAATGGATGACATTTTGTATTTGAGATGATTTAAGACTAAGGTCACTTTGCCTTACCAAGTCGAATATTTTGGTACTAACCTTGTGTTTTATTTTTTGTTATGTGTTTTCATGTTTCTTCTTCGTGTTTACATCGTGTTTTTATTTTTTTAGTTTTCATTTCATCATCATCATTATGTTCTATTTTTTTGTGTGTTTTCATTGTGTATGCTTTGTGTCTTCCCACATGTATGTTTTTGTATGTTCTCTTGGCACATATCATACATGTGTGTGTGTTCCTTCGTGCCTATGTTGGTTTTCTGTGGGATCTTGGCTCTTAGGGGCTTGAACTCTCCCCCTAGATCCTTTTTCTTCCTATCTTTCCAACATTTGGACAATTGAACACCTCTTTACATATTTTTCTACTTTAGTGTGAGTCTAAGGGTAAGTTCATATTCTCACTAAAGTAGGGTTTTCCACTGTAGTGTAGAAAATTGCATACCTTAACAATTTCACATTATGTTTTTGGCTCCCCCTAAATTATTGGGGCTAATTGACCCCATAATTACCTAAAATTATGTATTTCAGAGCCCATTTGTACCCCTTTTCAATAAATTGCAAACATTGAGTAAATTCATCCAATCATTAAACTTTCCCTGACTTTGAGTGTCTTAGAAAATTAGGCCAAGAGCTAGTTGCCCATGGGTGACTAAGTCTCCTTTTTTAGCCAAGCCCCATTTTTAAATATGTTTTTGGTGGCAATTTAACATTTAGAATTCAAATTTCAAATGTCAACTTTTGGGATCTAATTTTTGGGAAATTAAATAAATGCCTATAAATCTACCTAGTTACTACGTCATTTGAGATCTATCTAGAAACAGGTGAACATTAAGAGCATTCAAGATCAAATCAAGTGTAGCATTATCAGAGTTTTATTGTAACAATTCAAGATCCAAGCATCATGTCAAAGTGTTTGTGGGTTTATGTTATCATGTTGTTATTATTTTGGCAAGGCTAACATCTTTTTGTAGGTATCCAAAGAATTTAAATATTTAAGAAAGTAAGATCCAAATCCTTGTGGAAATGTGTATGACTTTAGTCCTTCAAGCTAGCCATTGAAGGGTGGTGAGTTGATCTATCAAAACTTGATTGTTTTTGTTTATCAGTTGTCAAGATCTTGCATTTTACATATTAGGGCATATGGGATCATTACGTTAATCATTCCAAAATATTTCCAATCCACTCCAACCCTCAATTAGATGTAAATCTAGGTATAATTGGCTCACCTTCATGGTTTAAAGTTAATCTATTCACCTTGTTGATCTACATCTTAATACAACTTGGAAAAAGTCCACCATTGCATCCTAGGTTCTTTACATTTAGGACCTAGGATCCATTTTTCTATATTACATCCACACATATCTGGTGTTGTGTTGTGCATTATCTTCATATCTTATGTTCTTATTTATGTAGTAGAGTTTAAAGTATATCTTTATTCTAGAAGGTTTGAGATTTGATATAATATTGATTCACACTCCCCTCAATATTCTAGTGTGTTCAAAAGTAATATTTGTTGGAAGTTTGTGGAGTTTTTCATTGATATGTCTATTGGAAACATGAGCATGAGTTGTAGAGTATGCAGTGTTGTCATTGATGTCAACATTGTGATTTGGTATGGAGATTGATGTGCAAACTATCTTGGTGAAGCATGAGTGGGTATATAGATGATAATCCAATCAAGAAGGTTTGATTTGGTGTAGAAAGTTGAAGTGGAAAATTGGTTGTGTCAAAACAATATTTTTAGTGTACAAGACATTCGGTAATTTGGTCTGTATTTATCTAGCTTTAAGAATCGTGCTCTATGGTTCTAAGGAATTTTTTTTTAATGTTAGAGGAGTCTAAATCCATACTTTCACATTGTTTCATCCTCTGGTGTAGAAGCTATGATTGATAGAATATCTAGTTTTCCAGTAATAGTGTTTTACAATGCATAATGTATGTTTTGATAGGTTTTAACTTCACTACGGAATAATATTTTATCCTATAGATTTGTGCGAGTGTTTACAAGTGTCAGTAGTGTCTATGCTCCAAGTTTCGTGAAGGTTGAAGGTCTGTGTGTCCATTTGTGATTGATCAGTTGGTGAATTTTGATGTTAGGTCATCAGTAGTGTCAACCTAATATAATTTGAGTTATGTGGAGTTTAATTAAGTGTTGATGTGTTATGTGGGAGCTCATATAGGTCCAAGTTAACCTATTAATTTTTTTATAAGTTTTATTTGTGGTGTGAATTATGTTTTTGGAGCCAACAAGTTATGTTGTATATGCTACATCTAATTAGGTTGACCTAATTGATGTTGTAGGTGTTTATGGATGTAATGGATTTATATGTAAGTTCATTTATGTGTTGTAGTGAATGAGCACAAGTATTGTTGATGCAAATTGTATGAAAGTAATGTGAATGCAGAGTGGTATGAAGTGTGTTTAACTCTATATATTGAGCTTTAATGGAACTGTAATTCCTACTATTGTAGATGCAATTATAGTAGTTCAAATCTTGGTAGTGAGCCACCCCTCTCTTATATCTTTCTTTCATTTTGTGGGTAGTGATTCCACCTGCATTGAGCACTTTTGTAATATATTATAATTGGTTATAATAAATTGTGAGCTAATCCTCGTCATGGTTTTCCCTTTTTGGATTTTCCACGTGAAATATGTGTTATGTGTTTTGATGGTTGCTTTCATGCTTTTGTTTCTCATTTAAAATTGAATATGCTATGTGGAATTAATGCTTAAATGTTTAAGTGGTTTCAAAGAATACTGATTCACCCCCCTCTCAATATTCTAAGTGTTCAACAATTGGTATCAGAGCTTAGTTCCTTGGAAGAATATTAACCGCTTGGGGAAGATCTTGGAGATTGAACGCATGGCTCTTAGAAGATATCCTACTCCTCTAGAAGAAATTCCTAATGTTAGATTCACATAATAAGATTGCATGGTTGATATGAATAGAGAACTCAAAATATCTCTTGAAGATATGGAAAGGATTAAAAGTGAGAAAATATCTAAAGGAAAATGTCAAAGAAGTAGATGAATGCATGAGAAATTTAAGAAAACAAATCAAAAAATTCAGAGAAAGACATAAGGAAGTCAATGAGCAGCTGAAGCAAGCAAGTGAAATAATTACCAATCTGAAAGTGCAAGTTGAAAAAGGAAAAAGAGTTGAAGAATGTCTAAATGCTAAGATGAAAAGAAAATATGAAGAATGTGACAAATCAAACTCCAAATTAGACTAAAAATGAGGACAATGAACAAAAGAAGATTGAGGAAAAGAAGAGTAATGGCAAGCAAGTCTAGAATCAAAGGAGAGACTTGAAAAGACCACCAATTAGACAACCAAATCCATAAAGGTACCCATATTTTAATGGTTTATGTTATTCCTGCAATAGATCTGTACATAAGGTTGTAGAATGTAGAAGTAGAATGAATCAGAATGTTCCATCTTTTTCCAATTAGTGCTTTACATGCAAAAGACTCAGTCATAAGGCTAGTGAATGCAGAAATAAAATAATGAATGGTTATAACAATGGTATGAGGTTTCAATCTTTTAATGGCTACTGTTATGCATGCAATTGATTTTGGAATAAAGCTAATCAATGTAGATCTAGAATGGGTGGAAGTAAGCTTGTTCAAAATACTATCACTTGTTACAATTACAATAGACTAGGACACATTTCCAAATTTTGTAGAAGCAAGAACAATCCAGTAAAGAATAATGATCCAGTGAGAAAGGTCGATACAATAGAGATGAAGAAAGAGATGGAAAATAATTGGAGAAAGAAGGAAGACAGTGAGAATAAGCATGAGTTTGTACTAGCATTTGATGTAGATATTTCCTCCAAAAACTAAGAAGAAAACTTTGTATTGGGGGGAGCATTAACAAAATATTATTTATCCCTTGCTAGAGAAATGACTTTGATGCTTCAACATGTGGATTTCAGGTATAGGTTGACATGGTTAACCTATTGGTTGAAGAACCGGTGGAAAATATTGAGTTGTGAAAGTTTGCAGAGCATTTGAAGTTGACTGTGCACATAGTTAGGGTTTTTACTAGCTTTTCAAATTGTGTATTCAATATGAATTAGGTCAGTCCAAAAAGGTTTATAAGTGATTTCATACACAATCTAAGTCATTTGTAAATGAGCATTTGAGGAGAAAAGAGTAGTGAAGAGTGAGATGAAGAATTCCAAATGATCTTTGCATAAGCAACCCTAATCGAAAGGCAATCAAAGGTATTTATAGTTCTATCTTGCCCTAAGTTTTCAAAAGTGCTTTGAAGTGTGAAAAATGTATACACCACAAGTAGTTGAGGTAGTGGATCATCCCCAACCTAAATCAAATGGTATCCTCCTAAATCCTTGGTGGATGATTCGGATGGTGTGTTTTCACACATCCCATATGGTGTTCTACACATAGAAGATGTAAGGGTATACATTCATGCAAATTTGAAAGAATATGATCACAGCAAATTGGGTGGTGTGTGGGTTAATGAACTAACCAAAGACAACTTTGAACTAAAAATAGAATTTGAGAGATTGGAAAAGAAGAAACTCAATGTGTGGCACTATTTTCCTAAATTTAGCCCTAATGATGTGTGGGTAAGGTTCACCCTGAGTAGAATCCATGAAAAATTCATTTGGCTTGATATACCTCACTTGATCAACAAAGAGGTGATTAGGATTGTTACAGATTTATGTTCAACTAGACCAATTCTAGCACTAAAGTCTGTGAAGAATGAAGTAGTGATGGAGATTATAGGAGTGATGTATAACAAGAGAGCTTTGACAATCAATAATATTAGAGATTTGGCAGTCAAGTATGTCACCTTGGTGATAGGTTACAAAATATATTTCAGTAATAGGGGAAAAAATTTGTCAGCAAGTGCAATTAATACAGCACATGAGATGGTTGTGAAAGGTGAAAAATATGATTTATGTGAGTTATTGAGGGCATTATTAATTGATAACTTGCAAAAGATAAAGGATTCAAAATATCTTTTCAAGTTTGGCACATTAATCATTTGTTTGTTGTTTTACTTCTTGAATGAGGTTTCCAGAATAAAGAATATAGTATGGTTGAAAGACAAACCGGTAGCGCATCAAATCAGAGACCACCTAAGGAGGCTAGTTAATGTGGAGACACAGGAAGCAACATTATGGGAATTTTTTAAAAACTTTTAGAAGAACATGTGGGCCAGAGAAAGGATTCCCCAAAGCATGGTGGAGAAATACAAGAATGATATCCCATTCTTGGTGACAAAAGATAGTTGCATCATACAAGTTATTGAACCTAGGAATGTTTGGATCCCAAAGATGGGATATGAGATTACAGAGGAAGAAATCACCGGCTCAGTAGACTTTATGTTGAGCAAACCTAGAGACACCTCTAAGGAGAGGTATGGAACCTATGAGGAGAAGTCTATGGAGGAGCATATGGATCAAAGGAAAAAATAAATGTCAAAAATAGTTGAGAAGATGATTGCACATGTTGCAGAGGCAACGGGCCTCACAAAAAAATAGGTAGAGAAGGCTAAAGCCATGTCTAGCTCACTGGAAGGAACATCTTGTAGAAGGTCTGGTAGAATAGCTACACTCCTTTGGTTTCCCCCAAGTCCTATGGGACCATGCCATCAGCTAGTGGAATGAAGAGAAAGGATCCAAGCACTCTAGCTAAGCACCAAAGTGTGATTGTAAAGGAAAAGGTAGCCATGGAAAATCAACATGGAGCTCCTCAAAAGAGAAGAATAAAGAAAAAAGAAACAAGAGAGACATACTTGGGAGTGAATGTTGATGATGATGAAGAAGAAGAAGGACCACAATTGGTCTGAAAAAGGAAATCTGAAGCTTCACAAGGAGAAGCAAGTGCAAAGAAAGTAAGAATTAGCATTGTGGATACAAATGATGAGAAAAAAGTAGAAAAGGAAAAATAAGCCTTTATGATCCACATGAGAAAAAGAAAACAAAGTCTAACAAAGAGAATAAGTCACTGGAAGACAAGAAAAAGAAAAAGAAGAAGACTTCAATAAGTAAGCATAGCTCTATGAAGTTAGATGCTTTGTTTAATGGAAATTGTGGAGCATAAAATGTTAGAAAAAATGATTGCATTATATACCACTGTGGATGAAGTTGATGAGGCAACAATAGAAGAAGAAATTATCAAGTATATAGTTGCATTTAAGGTCAACATAAATAACATAGAAAATCAATTGCCTGGAGATTTAAGGAATGTATTATATGCTAGAAGATAGGAAGCCATCGATGAAGAAGCAAAGTTAAGATATTTTTCTTTGGAGAAAAATAGTGCACTTCTCTTGGATGAGCATAAAGACACATTGGCTCATGTGTACAATAAAGATTTCCCAAAAAATCAAAGGATAAATACCCTTATGAGTAGAGATCGGGATGATCTTGATATGCTCTTGAACAAAACTATGGGGAAGGTTGCAGATATGGCACAAAGGTTAGGTCTAACTCTAGACAATAATGAAGTAATGCATGATGATATGCCAGATCCAGATGTTAATGTAGTAGATGATGCGCAACAAGAAGATGTGCAACATGAGCATGGAACATAAGAGGAGAATGTGCAGGATGAAACTCTTCAAGATATAGAAGAAAATGTTACCAGTGGAGATAACACTACAAAAGAAGATATTACAAGTGATGCTCCTCTAATAGGGGAAATACTATAGTAGAAGAAAATGTCACTATAACACATAAGGAGGATGCATCTATAGGCTGCAACACCCCTCCTCTAGAACTTGAGAAGAATGCAAAGGTTGTACAAGACAACCCAGAGACGGATATGCCTCTAAATAACTCTAATAAATCAATTGATGATGAGTAGAAGACTGCAAATGCATTTAGTAATGAAGAAAATAAGGATGAGGAAGAGCTTATCAATTTTGAGAAGAATGATGAAAAGGCAGAAAGTAGGATTGGTGGCAAGGAAAAGGCTTTAGAAATGAAGGATGTGAAAAATAAAGTGAATATGGTTATAGAATCTTTCGATAGCTTTGGAGATTCATTGAAGAATTTACTAAGTATGCAACTCCAGTTCTAGCCAGTTGTATTTTCCCATCTACTACAACTTCCAATGTAATAGGGGTAGGTAGATATGGATACGATTTCTCCATTGTAAAAGCTTCAGTTAGGTGATGTGTTTCATTCCTTTTCCTAGAAGGAAGTTCTACAAACTCATCAAAAGAGTGCAGAGCTTATTGATGAAGTAGTGAAGGTATTACAAGAAAGTGTACTTGGTGCAAGTGTAGATAATTCCTTATCCGGTATGGAGAATTTAAAGTTTTTGCTTGATTTGTTTAAAGAGTATTCCAATGGTTTGGAAGAAAAACTAGAGAAAGAGATAGATAAAAATGTAAATGATAAGAAATTAATGGACATAACAGAGAAGAGTGTGCCACCACACATAGAAAAGTTTAGGATAATCTCAAAGAAGTACAGGATTGTGTTGTAGAAGCCAAGGTGTTGTTCCAATTTTGCATGAGTTCACCCCACTCCACCAAAAGAATTAAGGATGAGATCGACTCCATTGAGTCCCAAATTGATAAGGCATCTAGTGCCTATGATCTGACATAAGACTTTGATGGAAGCACAAGGATGGTAATTGAGATTCTACATGAGAAGTTCTTCTAGATATAAGAGAAAAAAGAGAAAATTATTGTGTAGTTTGGAAAACTCATGGATTTGGTAAGTGCAAAGTTCACACGTATTTCCAATTCCTTGATGAGTACAGAGAAGGCAATAAACTTAGATCCAGTACCCAACACTCTAGATGATGGTGAAGAACTTCTTATGGAGTTTGAGACTTAGAGCCACATGCTTGGCCTATCCAAGAAAGGGTGGGAAGAAAGAAAGAAATATTGGCAAACACACCTCAAAAAGTTGTAGGTGTCAAATATTTCTTCTGGTTGATTGTATTTCTTTTTGTGCATTTCATTTTCCCAGTCAAATTTCACTGTATATATGTGGATGGTAGAGACAATTCTTAAATGCAAATTTTAATTCAATTGTATGGATATCACTGATAGGGGTTTTAGTCAAAGTTTTTAATTTGTTACTCTCATTCCTACATGTATATATTATTCATGGTGAGTATGTATATAATCCGGTGAAGGATATGTAACAAAGGGGGGGAAAAGAGCAAGTAGTATATGTGCATATGTTTTGTGCCCTTTTCCCTCGATGTCAAAGGGGTGGAGTAGTTTGAATATTTGGAGAAAATTTGATACATGTCATAAATGAAAAAGGGGGAGATTTTTGGAATTTTCTAGAGTTTTTCATTGATATGTCTATTGGCAACATGAGCATGAGTTGTATAGTATGTAGTGTTTTCATTGACACCAACATTGTGATATGGTATGGAGATTGATGTGTAGACCATCTTGGTGAAGCATGAGTGGGTATATAGATGATAATCCAATGTATAGTTGCAAGAAGGTTTGATCTGGTGCAAACAAGTGAAGTGGAAAATTGGCTAAGTGTCAGAACAATGTTTTCAGTGTACAAGACATCCAATAATTTGGTCCACATTATCTGGCTTGAAGAATCTTTCTCTACAGTTCTAAGGAATTTTTTTTGAATGTTAGAGGATTCTAAATCGATACTTTCACATTGTTTCATCCTCTAGTGTAGAAGTTATGATTGACATAATATTTGGTTTTCCAGTAACAGTGTTTTCCAGTGTAGAATGTATGTTTTGATAGGTCCGCACTTCACCATAGAATAATATTTTGTCCTACAAATTTTTGGGAGTGTTTACAAGTGTTAGTAGTGTCTATGCTCCAAGTGGCATGAAGGTTGAAGGTTCGCGTGTCCATTTGTGATTGATTAGTTGGTGAATTTTGATGTTAGGTCATCAGTGCTACTGACCTAATATAATTTGAGTTATGCAGAGTTTAACTAAGTGTTGATGTATTATGTGGGAGCTAATATAGGTTTGTGTTGACCTATTTAAGTTTTAAAAGTTTTTTTTGTGGCGTGAAGTATGTTTTGGGGCCGACAAGTTATGTTTCGCATGTTACATCTAATTAGGCTAACCTAATTGATGTAGGTGTTTATGGATGTAATGGATATATATGTAAGTTCATTTTTTTGTTGTGAATGAACACAAGTATCATTGATGTGAATTGTGTGAAAGTAATGTGAATGCAAAGCAAAGAAAAGTATTATGAAGTGTGTTAACTTTGTATATTGAGCTTCAGCGGAATTGTAATTCTTGCATATTGTACATGCAATTATAGAAATTTAAATCTTGGAAGTGAGCCACCCCTCTCTTCTATCTTTCTTTCATTCTGTGGGTAGTGAGTCCACTAGGATAGAGATTCCACCCACAATGAGCACTTTTGTGATATCTTATAACCAATTATAATATATTGTGAGCTAATCCTCACCATGTTTTTTCCTTTTTTGGGTTTTCCACGTAAAAATCTAGTGTTCATGTATTATTTTCTTTGATGGTTTCTTTCATGCTTTCCTTTCTCATTGTAAATTGAATATGTTATGTGGAACGAATGTTTAAATTTTTAAGTGGTTTCAAAGAATACTAATTTACCCCCCCCCCTCTCAGTATTCCAAGTGTTCAACAATATCCTCCATTATTACCTCATACTTATCAGGATATTTTCTCAATGTGACAACATTATTTTTTCCTCTTATTTGAGGCCCCATCATGATAAAAAATAATACTTTTGAAATAAATAACAAAAATTAAATATAAATTCTCTAAAAAATTTACTTTAACTTATTAGGGCCAAGATACCACTTACCTAGAAAAATATCCAAGAAATTAGAAGATTTTCATACTTGAGATCAAGTTTGTTGAAAACCCTAATTGTGTAATAAATTGCTCAATTATGCTCTAATTCCTCTTAAATCTAGATTGTAGCTTATTGAATGTGTTTTTAAAAACCCTTTAAAAATCAAAAAGAAAAATTGCCAAAAGTTAGGAGATATATGTTTCTCAAAATGACCTCCAAAATTGAAAAAATGCCTTGTCATCACGGTGCCAAAATCATGCTCTAATACCAATTGTTATGAAATAACTTGCACAATGGAAGATATAATATAAAATATTCTAGAAATACTTGATCATGGATGAGAATAACAAGGCACTTTGAGGGGGGAAACCTTCAAATATCTCCAACGAGAACACAATTCCTAATCTGATGATGCAATAAAACTCACTACCTCTTATATATACCTTATTTATGTCTTGGATATCACCCAGGCTGACTTAGATAGTCCTATATAAGCCTTAAGTTGACCTCATTAACTGAATAACAATATAATAATAATATGACTTAATTAAGAGTTAAGATAGCCACAAGTCGATTATTCATAACCCTATGTACACTAATATAAAGGGCATAATAGAACCTTATTCCTTATATAATTACCATACAACAATTCGAAGAGCGCATAAATACATAAGGATCACAGTGGACTATAAAATAATTTGTGTACCTCTATTGTTTCAATCATTGTTACTATGGTGGCCTATTCCACATTGGCAAGGGACAATGTCTTGTGATGATAGAGCAGAGGAAGCCAAGTTGAGTAGAATAGAGAAGATGAAGAGATTTTACTGGAGTCCTCACAATTAGCATATTGGTATCATAACCCCAGTCGACTTCTAGGAGTTGGATTTGATTCAAATGCCACCTCCTACTTGAGGGCAAGTAGAAAAATAGGCTAGGGGAGGAGGGGATGATGGGTTCCTAAATTTTTTTAATTGCTACTTTATGCCTTGTTATTTCCCCAAGAATTGTTGAACTGTCACATAATTCCATGGCATTTCTTAAGGTTATGTTAATAATAGCACTAGACATAGTTTTTAATGTTTCAATAAAACATTTAAATGAAGTATATGGTTGTTGATTAATATGTGATGGAATAATATGATTAATCTTTATGAATAGGTTTTTTTTGTAAAAAATACTAACTTATTCTACAATAAGAAAAGAGGAGATGAAATGGTCATTGACAGAAAGCATGGGAGTACTTGTAGTCAAAACCTTTATAGCAACAATGAGGGAATGCATTCTTACAGCTAAGAGAGGGTACAAGTTTGCAGCAACATGCATCATGCTAACTAGTGTTGAGCTAGGCACAACTAAGAAGGATCGAGTAGTTGCATTAGACTTCTATTTCCAACAAATGATTGTTCATGAACTCTTGTTCTATTCAATATAGTCATTTGACTGTTGAATCATGATTTGGAAATAATTGATCACAACTATTTGAATGAAGATATTAGAACATGTCACAATAATAATTCATTTACAATATATTTATGTTAGGCACATTATTTACTATTTTTAAATATTTTTGGGCTTGATTTATTATTATTAGTATCCAATAATAAATAAATCAAATAGTAAATAGTGTGCCTAGCATAGATATATTGTAAATGAATTATTATTGTGACATGTTATGATATCTTCATTCAAATATTTGTGATCAATTATTTCCAAATCATGATTCAACAAATGATTGTTGAATCATGAACTATTTCCAATTGTCTTTATGTTGCATGATTCTATTGCATATCCACACATGCCTCTATGATCAGATCTTCTCTTTAATGTTAGCAAACTTATGATAGGACTTTATTTCCCAGTTGTATTCTTCTAGAAAATAACTCTCTCCCTACTTAATAGGTATGAGTGACAAATATAGTGATGAGCCCAAGATTAATTAAGACTAGTTAAGCTTATATATATTTGCAACTTAGAATAGTGGATTGAAAAATCAATCAAAAAATATTATGTATTTTTTAATTTTCAAGTAAGCAATCAAATTCTAGCAAGTTTTATTCATTCTTGTGAAGTAATCTACATGAAGCTTTGATTATTGGTTGATTCTTTAGTGTAACAAGTGCACACACTCAAGTAAGGGCCCACTTCAGGTACGATGATAATCTATATTTTAATTTGTTAATATTGTTGTATTTGATTGTTAGTTAAATATTCATGTAGCAACTATTGATTGGGATAGGAATTTCATCTGAACCTATCATTTACTTGTAGTTTTGATATGTAAGATTAGTATTAGCAATACTCTTCAATCCTTCAATTAATTGTTAATTTATTAATGCTTACCTTTTTATCTTATGATTCCTTTAATTAATGAAAGTATTTTAGAGACCGCAAAAATCTCTTAGTGTACAAATACTATAGGCCTCATCTCAAGTATACATCCTTGGTTGATAATTTAATCTATCCTATTATAATGTATGGTTGCTTAATGTAGGATAACTTTGTCCTTTAAGTAGAAGTGGAAGACCATACTGCTCTAGATCATTGGTTGTAATGGTGATCATACAACAGCATCTTGCAACATTTTTTTTTTGGCAATTCGTTCTGAGCATTTTTCCACTTGTCACCCTTCCAAGTTAGTGGAAACGGCTTAAGATGAATCTAAATGGCTCATTAGCCTCTTCCTCTTCCCTCCTCTCTTTTTCAATATAACTTTCATTACTGGTCTCTATCTTATCATTCTTGCACTCTCAAGCTCACACACAGCTAGTTACAATTCTCTCTCAAGCTACACATCTCTCTCAAAGCTCTCTTACAACATTATTTTAGCTCTCTTTTTCTCTCTTTGGATTCCTCAAGCCTTGTAGGTAATATTATTCTTATTTTATATTATGAGTATTTCATTTTCTTGTGCCCCCAAGCACCTTTGGATTATCACATCCCCTCTCTTTCATTTTAGTTACACTATTGCATATTCATAGCTCTAACCATTCCTAGACACACTTGGGATAGGATAATACACACACTACTTTATTTATGTTTCTCTATCTTGGTTATTGTGGAGATAGAAATACCAAAGCAAGGATTTGGCTAAGGAAAATCCCCAAATAACCCTAAACATATTGCCTTCTCCTTGTGTTTGTAGATATTTTGAGAGCACTCAACCACACAGAGGTTTGTAAGTGCTTTGTTATTTATAGAATCATCTTTATTGTTCACTTAAGTCATATAAATCTTGTTATTTAGTTTTTTTATTTATATTTCAATTTCATAGTATTTTTGGTGCATTTTTGTTGAGTTCTACAAATCAACTAAATACCAAGGTTGAATATTTTTTGTGCATTGTTTGTACAAATAATAGTGCTACACATAGACGTTTGTGTGACACACTAGCATCCTTGATAGAGACTTCCAAATTTTAACCCTAGGTTCCTTAGCATATGTATTTTTTTTTTTTTGTAATTAGAAAGTTGTAATCATTTTTTTGTTAATAGATATTTTCACTAGTTTACTTTCAACAAGTGTTTTAAGTAGTTAGTATTATATGAGTGTAATAAGTGAAATGTACTCTAAAAGGAAGTATATTCTCCTTTTGTAAGAGAAAAAATTCCTATATTAAAGATAAAGGAAATTTTGCAATTTATATTTCAATTTCATAGTATTTTTGGTGCATTTTTGTTGAGTTCTACAAATCAACTAAATAACAAGGTTGAATATTTTTTGTACATTGTTTGTACAAATAATAGTGCTACACACAAACATTTGTGTGACACACTAGCATCCTTGATAGAGACTTCCAAATTTTAACCCTAGGTTCCTTAGCATATGTATTGTTTTTTTTTTAATTAGAAAGTTGTAATCATTTTTTTGTTAATAGATATTTTCACTAATTTACTTTCAACAAGTGTTTTAAGTAGTTAGTTTTATATGAGTGTAATAAGTGAAATGTACTCTAAAAGGAAGTATATTCTCCTTTTGTAAGAGAAAAAAATCCTATATTAAAGATAAAGGAAACTTTGCAAAAATAGTGGGAAGAATTGGAGGAATGCCATGCACATGAAAGTGAAAGCATTGTTGATCAATTTTTTGTAACTTTTCAAAGCTCAAAACCTTACCAATTATTAACAACCATTTGTTAGTCACACAATGTACAATATATAAGTCAATCTAGGAATTCCCATGTTTGAAGGAAAGATTGATGCAAATTCCCTCGATAACTATTTTAGTTAATGAGCTACTCATATTGCATGGATAACCAATTCTTTTATAAATAGAAAAAATCATGTTTGTTCTTCTAAAAGTTTCTGTCTTAGGGAATAAATGATGGAATAAAATTTGAACAACTCATAAGGATGATATAGAAATATTTGTAGACACACACAATGATTCATGGTAGTGCTTAAATAAATCTTCTACTTTGTAGAAAACTATCATAACCAATACATCAAGTTTCCTTAGTTGTGCCAAGTTTGATATTAAATAGTGTTAGAATACACATACATATTTCCTACTTTGGTGTCTAAATTGGGAATCCAATATTCATAACAAAACCTTGTTTTGTACCAATCATTCTTGAGACCCTATAATCAATTTGATAAAGATTTCCTATTGATCTCTTCCATTAGAAAAGCTTGCAAATTCAAATTAAATGCAAAGTTCAAGAGCAAGATGGAAAATTCAGTCTCATAACAAGCCATAGTCTAAGCCCACAAAGAAAGTTCCAAACTAAGGAATAGTCATCAATTCCATTAGTAGAAGAAGCAACAAATGCAACATAATCAAAAAATTAAGTAGCTAAAGAATAGCAAGTGATGCATAGTTCACAATCTCAACACTAATTTCATAAGAGTGGTGTGCTAGAAAAAAGAATATTTGCACAACATGAGGTAGAAGGTACCAACACTACCACAACATGTGATAGATGTAATTAAATCATGGAGACTAAGCCTAGTGCCATTATAAGTATCACAAATTTTTCTCTACTTCCCTTGTAGACATTGACAAAGCAAAAATATTGTTTAACTCTCGAATGTGGATCAATGGATAGTTAGTTCATATCATAGTTACCAATGGAAGTTAGAAGAACCTAATTTCTCTTGAAGTTGTTCAAAGATTGAACATGCCATTGGCACCTCACCCACAACTATAGGGTAAACGTACAAAACTATGTCACTTTTTGATAAAGGAAATGACCAACACAAATAAATTTTTTTAACTTCAACCAACTAAAAGTGATATTTATGTTTTGAATTTTAAAATAATATAAAATAATGAAATGTAGAACTCTAATTGTAGTTTATGTTTATAATTTTTTTGAAATTAGTTGGATATATTTTCTTATAAATTTAAAATAAAATTTTTAAATAGTGATATTTAAAAAAAAATGAGGTCGATGGAATGTCACAAAAAAAGAAGCAAAATATTTTTCTCCATATAAATTACTTGAAATATAGTCCATGGAAGAAAAAAATGCTTTTTGATTTTTTTTTTATAATTTTTTTAAATCAAACTTAATCAAAACATCAAAGTTTTAATGGGATGTCTACATTTGTCTAATTATTTTATGATTTAAAAAATATACCCTCTTGGAGAGGATTCTTTTCTCTAGTGCACCATATATTTTACAATTTTTTTAGTATTTTTTTTAATTTCTAAATAGCCTCATGTTTGATTATTAAAACCTATTTACAATAAATTAAAAAAAAAATCATAATAAAAATTATCAAAACATTAAAAAAATATATATATTCTAAACTCGGCTCTACAAAAGGATATTTTCATATTTTCATGAAAATGCTCCTAGTTGGAGAAATCCAGAGGAAGTTAATTTTTTAAATTTTTTCCCAAAAGAGGGGTTAAGTTGCCACACAGGCAACCAAACAGATAGTTTCAAGTGAAAGAGTTTCAACTAAAACCCTCTCGACTAAAAGGGTTTAAATTGAAATCTTTCATGTAAATTGAACCTTGGTTTTGTTTTTTATTTTAAAAAATTTGTTTGGTGGTTTCAAGTGAAAGTGTTATGTTTGAAACTATATGTGCCATGTAGTTTCAAGCAAAATTGTTTGGGGAAAATTAGTTTCACTAGAAACTATTTTGTTGGCTAAAAGTGTAACCCAACTTTGTGGTTTTACCCTATACTACATTAGATGGTTTAGTGTAGGCTCTAAGAAATGCATCAATTAGCATTGTTAGCTAGTGCACAACATCAATCCTTTTCAAGATATAGTCCTTTATGATCTATTTGGGCAACCATATCTTTATCATTAACATGTGCTATATGAATCAAATCTAAGGAATATAGTCAT
This sequence comes from Sequoia sempervirens, assembly GCA_007258455.2. Taxonomy (NCBI): domain Eukaryota; kingdom Viridiplantae; phylum Streptophyta; class Pinopsida; order Cupressales; family Cupressaceae; genus Sequoia; species Sequoia sempervirens. The sequence continues at coordinate 26,891 of VDFB02384879.1, read as the reverse complement.
AGATGTTGATGATAGAATGTTTTGCATATCAAGATAGTACCATAACCTTTGCTCATTAGCACCAAACAATGTAAGATGATGGTAACTTTTAGAAAGAGATTTGTGCTTTTGCTAGTAAGGAATGAATGGGAGAACATACTTGTGGCAAGAAACTATATTGCAACTCCTACAACAACATTAGTAGAAAGCACCAAGTTGAACTACAAGCTAGCAAAGGATATCTTTCAACCACTAAAGGAAGTTTCGCCACACTATGAAGGCATACCATTGATTTGATTCCTAGACTACCATTACCTAATGCTTCCTTATACCAAAAATCATTTCTAGAGAAAGAGGAGATCAAGTGACAAATCCATGAACTTGTGGAGAAAGTGCATATTAGATCAAGCTCATCACCAAGTGGCAACCCAATTGTGTTGGAAAAGAAGAAAAATGGTATGTGGAGGGGGATTGTGTATCAATTACAAAGCTCTCAAAAAGATCAATATGAAGAACCACTACCCTCTTCCAAGGATTGAGGACTTGTTGCACCAACTCTAAGATGTGAAGTTCTTTATGAAGAATGGCCTTAAATCTAGGTACCATCAAATTCATGTTGAGTCCATAGACATTTAGGAGACAACCTTCAACGTCAAATAGGGTTTTTTTAATGGTTAGCCATGCCCTTTAGCATAACTTGGGCTCTGGCCACATGCACATGAAAGATGAATGACACATGGAGACTTTGTGTGAACTACAAAGCTCTAAACAATATCATTATGAAAAATTGCTACCCTCTTCCAAGGATTGAGGACATGTACCAACTCTAAGATGTGAAATTATTTACCAAGGTTGATCTTGTTGAACAAGACAACTGAGAGGGGGGGTGAATCAGTTGTCATAGATTTAAACCTTAATTCATTCACCAAAACTAATCCTTAACACTGCTTAAATGATTAAACATTAAATGCAAGTGCAAAAACTAAAAACCATCACAAAAACACAACACCAGATTTACGTGGAAAACCCAATAAGGGAAAAACCACTGTGAGGATTGACTCACACTATAGAGAATATCAAAATCAATTACAAGAGGCTCACTGCCAAAACAAGGACTCACTATCCAGATTAGGAATCACTATCCAACAAGGCTAACAACCTGGAGAGCTCACTTCCACAGAGATACAAAGAAGATAGAAGAGATATGTTATAGAGAGAAGACAATCTCAATGCAACAGAGAAATCCACCACAATTTACTCAACCACTTGCAGACATGCATGAATGATAAGAGTACACCTTTTGCTCACTGCATCTGGAAACTCAACATTTAGGCTTCACACTGATCTTCCACACTCACATCACACACACTTACTGATTTGCATCAATATCGCATCTATCTGCTCTATTTCTTTGCACTTATCTCTCTTTCGCTTGCCTTCATTTTTTCACCACTAACCTATTTTGCATTTATACCATCTTCGACTTTGAAACATATCCAAAGTCAGCCATCCAACATTAAATTCAAATTAGGTCAGCGCCAAAGCATCCTAGGGTGGAATTAGAATGAGGGTGACCCAAGCACACACTTGATAAGGACCCAAATAGATCCAACATGCTTCATCAACTCAGAAGGTAGTGTTCAACACAAGGTCGGCCAAACCAGTGTAAAAAACATAGAAAAATTAAGCACGAACCTTCCAGATACCAAAATTATCTTCAATACAGTCAAAACAACTCAACTCTAGAACCGCAAGTCATAAGACTTTACCAAAGATAAATTTGGACCAACAACATTTCTCCAATACCTCAACTAGAAACATAGAAAACCACAGTTCACAACTGGTGAACATAACTCACACCATACAATGAATCAACAGCCAAAAATATGGATATAGCATCTTCTAACAACCATGATCAACATATCTGAACCACACAAACATAGGAGAAAATCCCAAAGAAAAACTCAGAGCAACCACTGAACATCTGCAATCTTTCTTCAATACAATTTTCTCAATATCCTCAACATATACAATCAATAACCTGTAACCATGACATTAATAACAACAGTAGCCAGTTGATAACCAATTGACTAATTGACATCAATGACAACACTTTCATTCTTCTCATTCTTACAAAAATCTCCCCCTTTGTCATTGATGGAAATACATGATGTGAAAAAAAAACCATTAAAGACAACATACTAGCTTTGAATACACTTCTCAAGATCTTTCTTTTTGTTTTCTCCCCCTTAGGAGATAATATTTTATATACTTCCTCTTTTCTCTTTTTCACATGTTTCATCTCCCCCTTTGACATTAAAAACAAAATACTCACAATGACAACACCTAACACGACCTGCTCCCCATGAGAGGTAGCTACCAAAACATCAATCCAAAAGAAAGATAGATCCATAGATCCATCAGACTGATGCATCTCCATATGCATCTAGTTCAAGAAAGGAGGGGAAATGACCCCTAACTTCTCTTGGAGATACTCAAAAGTATCTTTAGGAAGATCCTTCATGAATATATCAGCAATTTAATCCTTCGTCGGAACATATTCAAGTTTTACTTCATTCTCCATGACCTTCTCTCTCAAGAAATGATACCTGATAGATATATGCTTCATCCTCAAGTGCATCACTAGATTCTTTGAAATGTTAATTGCACTTGTTTTATCACAAAAGATAGAAATAGGATGATCATACACCATTGTGATATCTTTCAATGTTTGTTTCATCCATAGAACTTGTGTACAACAAGATGCAACAACAATATACTTAGCTTCAACAGTAAACAAGGAAACTGAATCTTGTTTTTTACTCAACCATGCCACCAATCTACAACCAAGAAAGAATGCACCACCACTTGTACTCTTTCTATCATCTACACATCCATCCCAATCTGCATCTGTATAGGCAATTAGTGTAAAGTTAGTATCTCTAGGATACCATAACCCATAATCTAGAGTGTCATTCAAATATCCGAAAATTCTTTTAATAGCAGCAACATGTGTTTCTTGAAATCTAGCCACAAGACAAACAACATGCATAATATCTAGTCTAGTAGCAGTCAAATACAATAGTCCACCAATCATAGATCTATACTTGCTCTGATCAACCTTAGGTGAATCATCATCTTTACCTAGTTTGCAACCAGTCACCATAGGAGTACATACTGGTTTGGAACCATCCATCCCAAACTTCTTCAACATCTCTTTCACATACTTAGACTATGAAATAAAAATGATTTTCTTTGTTTGATTAATTTGTAGCCCAAGAAAGAAATTCATCTCTCTAAACATAGACATTTCAAATTCTTTTTGCATCTCTTCCACAAACATTTTGCACATATTTTCATTTCCTCCAAAAATAATGTCATCAACATATACAACTACAATCAATATTTTTTCATTTTCAATCTTAAAATATAGATTACTATTTGTCGTACTTTTGTTGAAACCTTGTTGAATCAGATACCTGTCTATCCTCATATACCAAGCTCTAGGATCTTGCTTCAATCCATATAAAACTTTCTTCAATCTGCACACCATATCTAGTTGATCTGACAATTGAAATCCTTTTGGTTGTTCCATGTAGACCTCTTCTTCTAGCTCACCATTCAAAAATGCAGACTTGACATCCATTTGATAGATCTTAAAATATTTATGAGTAGCAAATGCTAAGAACATCTTTATAGCTTCCATTCTTGCTACCGAAGCAAAAGTTTCTTGAAAATCTATGCCTTCTACTTGTGAGTAAAATCTATGTAGAAAAAGATTAAAATAATCCTTACACTCCTACTAATGGTCCGAGTACAACTAATGAGACCATAGCACATGAAGCGAACAATAAGGCGAAGCACATTTTGAAGAATAGTCTGGTACATTTTGAGTTGATTAAGGTTTAGAATTTGAAGACTGCTAAGGAAGTCTGGGATGCTTTGGAAAGGGCACGTGAAGGTGATGAAAGAGTCAAAGAGGCAAAATTGTACAATTTGGAGACACAATTTGAGTTTCTACATATGTCTGAAGATGAAAATGTTAAAGTTTATGTATAGAGATTGGATGAGATAGTGGCCAAAATGTGAGGACTTGGTGCTACTATAGATGAAACCAGAATTGTTACAGAGAGAAGACAATTACAATGCAATAGATAAATCCACCACAATTTGCACAACCACTTGCAAACATGCATGAATGATAGAGTACACCTTCTGCTCACTACATCCAGAAACTTATCATTTAGGCTTTGCATTGATCTTCCACACTTGCATCACACACACTCACTAATTTGCATCAATCTCGCATCTATCTGCTCTATTCTTTGCACTTATCTCTCTTTTGTTTGCCTTCATTTTTTCACCACTAACCCATTTTGCATGTGTGATAGGTTGAATATATGTGTTAGAAAACAAGCAGCAAACAAAGTAATGCAAAATAACTCTAAGCAACCTACACCTCAAGATTAGCCTAGTTGAATTCAACACAAAATAAAAACAACAAATGAAACTTTATACCTTGTCTCGAATCGATCCTTTGGTTGGCCCTTCGATCTTTGATGTGTATGCTCCTTGGATGGCAAGAGATGCAAACTAGATGATGATATGAAGGTGGATGCAAGTGAGTGCAAGCATGAAAAATGGCTAAGTATTGATTCTAGGAAAAATTTGCAAGAGTTTGGCTACAATGCATGATCTCTCCAAAATGAGAGAAAAGAGGAGGTATTTATAGAGATTTTGGAAATCCCTAAGGAAATGGATGGTCAAGATTGAGCCACCAAGATCAAGATGTAGGGCTAAGGTGAGTTGAGAACTCACAAGCCCTCACATCTTGACATGTGGCAAGTGATATGGCTTAAAAGGGGTGATGTGTACATGAGGTGGAGGGATAGTACATGACATGGAGGGGGTACATAGTACCTAGGGATTGGGACAAGATCTCCTCATAAATGAGGTACTTGTCCCCATGTGGGTGAGAGGACAAGTGGGGAATTAAAAATTCCTCAAATATTCTCATGGGGAAGAGAGAAGGAATTTAAAATTCCTTTGAATGCATTGGGGGATTAAATGTGAATTAAAAATTCACATGGGGAATGGAGATGCATTGTCCCAAAGGAGAAAGCATTTAATAGAGTTGACTTGATTAAGTGATTAAGGTTGTGCAAGTACTTGATTAGACTAATTAATGACAGATTAGAAGAGGGTTAGATTTCACATGTGACTTGATGTGACAAGTCAAAGATCACATGGGGAAGAGAAAAATGAATTTAATATTCCTTGGAAGGATAAAAGGAATTAAAAATTCCTTAAGAGGTAGATTAGGCTAGTTAATGAAGGATTAGATGAGGGTTAGGTGGCTAAGAGAGATTAGAGGCCAACTTGCAAAAGTTGGAGGATGTGACACATCCTAATCAAGGATTAGGCATGTGCACATCCCTAATGATGGGATTAGAAGATGGATTAGGATTAGATAAAAAATGATGGAGGATGTGACATAAAGGGGATTAAATAAATGACATATTTATTTAATTCATTTGATGAAAGGGGGAAGGTATTTAATTATTTAACTAGATACCTTAGGGATTAGAAGAACTTTAGAGGGATTAATTAAATAATAGTGACATTACTTAATTAATGCGGATAAAAGAATGTTTAGACAGAATGGGATAAATTTGGATAAATTAAGTGTCCAAATTTAGGTGTCTATAGCATGTATACCATCTTCAACTTTTAAACATATCCAAAGTCATCCATATAACATTAAATTCAAATTAGGTCGGCACCAAAGCATCCTAGGGTGGAATTAGAATGAGGGCGACCCAAACACATGCTTGATAAGGACCCAAATAGATCCAACACGCTTCATCAATTTTGAAGGTAGTGTTCAACACAAGGTCAGCCAAACTAGTTTAAAACATAGAACAATTAAGCACGAACCTTCCAAATACCAAAATTATCTTCAATACAATCAAAACAACTCAACTCTAGAATTGCAAGTCATAAGACTTTACCAAAGAGAAATCCAGACCAACAACATTTCTCCCAGACCTCAACCAGAAACACAGAAAACCATAGTTCACAACTGGTGAATATAACTCGCACTATACAATGAATCAACAACCAAAAATCTAGATATAGCATCTTCTAACAACCATGATCAACATATCTAAACCACACAAACATAGGAGCAAATCCCAGAGCAACCATTGAACATCTACAATCTTTTTTCAATACAATTTTCTCAATATCCTCGACATATATAGTCAATAACCTATAACCAAGACATTAATGACAACAAAAACCAATTGATAACTAATTGACCAGTTGACATCAGTGACAACACCTTCATTCTTCCCAATCTTCCAATAGATCTTAAACCTAGGTACAAAAAAATTAAAGTTGAGCTAACAAACATTTGCTAGACAACCTTCAAGGTCAAATAAGGTTTGTTTGAATGGTTTGGAATCCTCTTTAGCGTAATTTGTGTTCCAACCACTTTCATACAAAGGATGAATTGCATCATCAATTCATTCACCACTTCACTTGTCATTGTCTACCTTGATGACATCTTGATATTTAGTAAGGCTTAGGACGAATGCTTACACCATATTAAGAAAGTACTTGACACCCATGAAAAAACAAGTTATATGCAAACATGGAGAAGTTTTCATTTTCCAAGAAGGAAATTCAATATTTAGGATACATTGCAAACACAAAGGTAGTGCATGTGGAATTAACCAAGATTCAAGTCATCCAAGATTAGCTATAGCCAAAGAATCTCATAGAGCTCTACAACTTCTTGAGATTGGAAAACTTCTATTGGAGGTTTGTACTTATTTCTCAAATGTGACTTGGTTGCTTAACCAAGTTACACGAGGTGGTGCCAAAGAAAGGTTTATTTGGACAACAATACAATAGAACACATTAAAAGACTTGAAATGAAAACTTTGTTCCATGCTATTTCTTGCATTATTAGATCTTCACCAACCAATTGAGGTCAAGATTGATGCATCTCAATATGCACTTGTAGCGATTCTCACTCAACATGGTCATCCAATTACATACCATAGTGAGACATTCACTAAATCAATCAAAAACAATGGAACATATGATCATGAGTTGTATGGCATTGTTCAAGCATGCATTAGAAGCATTATATCTAGTGCAAGGAGACTATGATCCACACATATTACAAGTTGGTCTAGTTCTTATAGACACAATACAAATTGCAACAAGAGGAGCATAAAAAATGTTCTTCAAATGTTCCACATAGATATCAAGCACAAGAATGGAACAACCAATCTAGTAACACATTGTCTAAGTCATCAATCAATTCAATTTGGTCTCTCTACTCCTGATACTCATGGACATGAAGTTACTACATGGTTAGAATTTTATCCTTCTAATAACTTTTTCAAGAATCTAACAAAACTTGTTTTGCAATAAATTGTTCAATATTTCTACTTGCAGGATGAACTCCTTTGACACCTCGGTTATATGTACATTTCATGTGAGGTGAAAAAGACAAATTGATTTAGGGGGCTCATTTTGGCGTAGGTTGTGGAAGATTTTGGAGTGGAAAAGACCCTTTGCAGTGTTGCAAAAGTACTTCTTTTGGCCACACCTCGAGTTAGATGTCAACAAATACATTAAGTCATGTATCACATGAAAAATTGTCAAGTTAGTCAACAAAAAGTCAAGTATATACACACCTTGCCATATTCCAAAGAGAGCATGCATAGATGTTGTCATGGACTTTCTCTCAAACTACCCTCCGACAAAACATGGTAATGATTGTGTTTTTGTAGTGATGATAGATTTTCCAAAATGACAATTTGATTCCTTACAAGAAAACCTTCACAACTCTAGGAATAGCTCACCTATATTTTCAAAATGACAAGATCCACTTTGGAATCCCATAATCTCACTTGAGAAAGAGATACAAAGTTCTTGAGAAATTTTTGGAAAGCATTTTGGTTTATGCTAAACACAAAGTTGACAAAGTCCATTGCATTTCATCCTCAAACTAATGGATAGATGGAGGTTGTTAATAAGATGATAGTGCACTTGGGATGAAATTCATTTTATTCAACACAAATATAACAATTATTAGCATAGCCATTTTTAGGTTCCCTTGGGTTTCTAAATATTCGCTCCCACTGATGTGGCTTATCATATTCCTACATCAATGTGAACAACTCCTTCAACTCAAAAGGAATTTGAAAAAGTGTGATTAGTTAATCAAGCACATTTAATAGACAAACCAACAACTGCAAACCATTCTACAACAAGCTAATGGCAAGAACAAGCAACACCATGATAAGCATAGGACAACACACCTCAAGTTGGTGATCAATTTTGGTTGCATCTATAGAAGGAGAGCCTATGACCTTATTGTAAGCTTCATCCACTTTGGTACAACCCTATATCATCAGCAATCAAGTAGGAGATAACACATTTGAGCTCAATTGATACTTAGCTACCTTGGGTTGCATCCAATCTTCAATATATAACTCTTATGCCCATACTTTCCTCCTTTGTTGGATGCTTGAAATGTTGCAGTCACTTCAACAAAGATCAATCTAGAATACAACATTCTAGCAAACTTGGATCAAGTAATTGATGCCAAATTCAAACAAATAAGACAAGAAGACATCCTCTCTTTGAAGTTGTCTAAATAGGTCAAGTTCCTTCCCAAGAAAAATGGTTCATAGAAACTCAAGTTGCAAGTTAGGTTCCACATCTTTTGCCACCCTTGCCTATAAGAGTGCCACTACTCTTAAAGGAGGTGTGATTGATCCAAAATGATCTAGACCACTCAAACCTATTGCAAATCTTAGTTGTTGCATGACGAATAATGTCATTTCATCAACAAGATCCTAATTCTAGTCAACACTCTTGGACCTAACCACATGTCATAACTTTACATCAATAGTATTGTATAGCTCAATATGTCTGATTGTGAGTGTTTATGACAGTTGCAAATGGAAATACAAATTCTCACCTTCCAACTAACACCTCCAATTCCTCTCTCTGGTATAAATACGCATATAGCCATTCTTCGTAAGGCTAGACATAACAAAGAACAATAAGGGGATGGACCATACATTTTGACACACAAATCATATACAAAACTAAGCATAGTATTATTTTGTTGTTGCAGTTTCAATTGTCCACTCTTTGCTTTATGTTGTTTTACATTCTTTGCATATTCTTCAAATCCCTATGATACATAAATCTTTCCCCCCCTTATAACCTAATTGAATCTCTTTGATTGGATTATCCACTAGGGTTTACACCTATGTCCTCGATCAATTCCAAAGGTGATTTCAAGGTCAACACCTACTACACCGACACCAAAGAAGATTATGAAAAGCTATTCTTACTCAACATTCCACACCTCATCTCTAGCTGAAGAATAATATATTGTGGCAAAGATAGATCATAATTTGAAAACTATCTACATCCAAAATTGTTCTATGCTTTTCTATATTGTTGTTAAAAAAGATCAACTCTCACACCAAGCCAAAAGGTTCATCGTGCAGTAACTAGAAGTCAAAGCTCCACACTTGCTTCCTAGACTCAATGCAATAAGGACTATTGCTGCACAGGGAGGGGGTCACTGATCCAAAATGATTCTCTAAACAAGGCTAACTATAGTAACACTTGGGGCATCTTCATGGCTTACAGCAACTATAGGGCTACTTAGATCTTCAATACACTAAAACACCTCCCAAATGCTCTAGAAAACACAAAAGATCTATATCCACTCCAGCAAATGCCACACATGCTCCAATAGCAACGCAACATACTTTTCAGAGAGATAATCACTTCTGCAGCAAACATGCCTCAACCAATCAACCTGTGGTTCATATCAAAGTTCCAGTAAATAGACCTTCTAGAAAGACTGCAATATCCATTTCACACTTGTTCATTGCATCAATTAGGCCATCATTCTTCGATACTCAAACAAAATAGCCAGCATGGCAGTCAATTGGCACCCATAAGTCTTGTGGTGTGCCAAGTCATTTGCCCAATCATCAAGGACATGTTAGCAATTGGTTACACTCTACAACCGCTGTGGATGAGAAACCAATGAAAGCAACAGTTCTCTTCAAGGAGACAATTCAATTCACAGCGGCTTTTCATCTCCCTGTATGTCTCATTGTAATCTATATAAGCATCTATAATATAGATTGTACATATGAATCAATAGACAAAGATAAACAGCAATATCCATTTCACACTTGTTCATTGCATCATTTAGGCCATCATTCTTCGATACTCAAACAAAATAGCCAGCATGGCAGTCAATTGGCACCCATAAGTCTTGTGGTGTCCCAAGTCATTTGCCTAATCATCAGGGACATGTTAGCAATTGGTTACACTCTACAACCGCTGCAGATGAGAAACCAATGAAAGCAACAGTTCTCTTCAAGGAGACGATTCAATTCACAGCGGCTTTTTATCTCCCTATATGTCTCATTGTAATCTATATAAGCATCTATAATATAGATTGTACATATGAATCAATAGACAAAGATAAACAGCAAATACACCTTACTTAAGGATATGCCATCTAAGGAATAGATAGATAAATAAAGATACATTCACTGCTTAGTTCTATATCTTTATCTATGTCAAGTTAATTGTCGAGGATGTTTCTGCATACACCGTAACTTATCTGGATTCTCATATAGAATATTGTTCACTGGCATTCTAACCTCAGGCCCCAGATTATTTTCAAGGTTAATAATTTATATATATTGGGATAGTTGAATTGCTGTGTAGTTAAAAGGTCAGTTTTTTCACTGTTGTTAGAAATTGTTACGAGTCCTCTATATAACAAAATAGGAGGGTGGAGAATGCATAGGCACAGTCCAAAGAAGCTGTGAGCTAGCCATGTTCAATGAGAGTCAACGAAGGTGATTCTGATCTGGTCACTTATACTTACAGGATTTTGGACGATGCCCGAAACTGAACCCTGGCTGCATTATCATCTGGAAAATTCATCAATAACTGTCGTGAGATAATCTTTTTCAACCACTATTTATTGAATTCACTCATCTTTTTTACATGTTGGTTGTGTTGTCTATCAATACTTTTTTGTGTGTGCTGATTGTCTGAATTTATAAGTTACTATGAGTGTCTATGGTTCAGTGTTTCAAGCTGAATATCACTCACTGTCCATCAGATTTTGTTATATGTACACCTTTGAACTCAACATTTCTGAGGGAAAAATGATTTAAACAATTGCATTGCCACAAGTTCATAAATTTTCTAAAGGCTGCAATTTCTAGTCTTTAAATTAAGAACTAGAATTATTTGCTATGAACGATTTCTAGTGGGTCAAAATTGATAATAAATTTTTTTACAGTTATAAATTTTCCTTTTGCAAAGAGAGCCATACACAAGAAGATAAATTATTGCCTCTCGAGCAGACCACTAGAGTAAACCATAAAATTGAGAAAAAAGAAAAAAAACTGCATCTGAGTGAAATGCTCAAGATACTCTTAACATAAGCCTGTCTTATGATCTTATCTATTAATACAAGATGCATTACCAACCCTGTTGAACTAGGGTATATGAATGCTTTGAATGCTGAACTTTCTGTCTCAAGTTTCCTGCAAGTACTGTGAGTGAGATGCAGCGAGCAGAGCAGCTCCAATACCTGAGCCATCCCTTGAATGTTCTATAATCACTCTTTCTGAAGCCTTGCTTCCAAGCAATTCTGTAACGGCATTTTTCAGATACTGTCTGAACAGATCATAGTGCTCATAAAGCCCCCCATCCATTGCAACAACAGTCTTTTTTTCCTCTGCAGTTTCGAATACATCTCTCCCAATTTTTTTTAAAATTCCAACAATTCCAGCTCCTGCCAATCGGGCACCTCTCTCTGCTACAATCCGACAAAGTTCAACAACAATTCTGCGCGTCTTCAATGAAGAGTTTGGGATCTGGAAAGCATATAAAAATACAAGTGGACAGAAAAAGCTTAAGTTCCTAAACAAGATTGTGAAGTTGAAAGCATGCTAACCTCAAGGAAAGAGTAGCAACATGAAATTCCTTCATAGTTGAAACTAAAAAAAAATTATCATACCCCCAATGCGTCCTTAAGTATTCTGCCAACTACTTGGAGATCAGAAGAGGTGTCACTGTGCATAATAGACATATGTGGAGTGCTGCATATGGCAAAGTTCAACTGTAAATGCAGTAGTTGAATTTTATACATAACAGTGTGGAGCCAAGAATAAATTGTGGCATCGTGTCGCATTGTTTTTAGTTTATGTCAATTTCCTTTTCAATTCAAATTGCAAAATTAAACTTCACATGAGTACAAAATATTCCAGAAACAAAATAAATTCAGTCATAAGTTAAAAACTAAATAGTTCCAACACTATATAGCATAGCATACTCAAAGTAGGTTTTTTTTTCAATAACCAATGTTGCCAAGTTCTCCCACAGTGAAAAAAAACCGTGATAATATAAAGAACAACAAAGTTTAATATAATGCATGTTAGATAGAAAGGATTCTAGTATGTGACAGATACAGTTTTTTTATTTTTCTAAGCTACCTAGAAACTAATGTGCTCCAGTTCCATTCTGGAGACTTACGGGCCCCAGTTCTTTTTTGTGGCATTCCTACCTTGCGTCAATGAGAAATACAGATGGCCCACACTAACACAGCTGCTTTATTGGAGGAAGCTTTCTCAATGATCTTTGAACCCCGAATTTAACAGTGGAACTGTCCCATCTTACCTGTCAACCAAGCCGCTGGACTAGTTACACATTCTGTTCGATGCAACAAGATTCCAAGGATTCTTAACATTTTATTTGCATTGCAGATGAGACCTGGCAGTACATGCCAGTTGGACTTTTCATCATCCTTACAAATAGCTAGAACAGATGTCCAATGTGGTAAGAAAGCCAACTGGCTAAGCAAGGCTCTAACTGCTAGCAGACTCATAGAATAAGAACCAAGATATCTGACAGAAATGGATTGTAAATTGTCACTAGTCATATGAGTTACAAAGCTTGTGCATCCACCTTTATTTAATATTGCATATAGGAAACTTATAAAGCATATGTGGCCCACTAATACTAACTACCATATAACAAAACAGGATCCATAACACATAAGAGTGAGGACTGCCGGAATAAAAGCACTAATTGGTTAAAAAAATATCTAGCCATCTAGATTGAAGAGCATTTTCAAACTACAGATCTATGGCTGATTGGTCCTCCATTAGACTCATGCTGTCAAATTCAGATCAACAGAATATAGATTTGCTACTGGATATTGTGAGAATTGTAAGAAAGACAGAACTGTACATCATTTTTGAAAATGTGGACAGCATGATCATTGAGAGTGGATTATGTCAGACTACACTCCCTGATTTGCTGGACCCTTTAATTGGAAAGGATTAGTGTTTGGGAGATAAGGGTTATACAGAAATTGTTAGACTATTCAATTTGCTAATTCACTATTTGGCATATTTTTCTTATGGTAATGCAAGGCATCCTTTCATGGAGAGCTATCTAGTTTTCACTTGAAGTAGCTTTTGATATTTAAGGCAAATTTGAATGACACAGTTGCTGTTAGAATGGTAGTGTTTGCAGAAGATCAAAGCTTTGACTAGAGAGGCAAAATCCATTATGTTTTCCCTTATATTACTTATACTGGGCAAGGATCCTCTCGTTACCACTAAGTTGACACTTGTACTCCATCATCTACTTACAGTAATCTAAGATGTATAGTTGTGTGTGTTTGTGCGTGTACACATGTACTCCATCATCTACTCACAGTAATCTAAGATGTATAGTTGTGTGTGTCCACATAAATGTATGACTATTTCATCAAGTGTCAGAAGATCACAGACAGAAACATTGCCACACCAATGACAATTTCCTGGATGATACTTCATAAACAAGCACTGCTGGAGAATTAGTAGACATAGAACATAATAGCAACTTCAATAATATGGTGTACAGTTGAGTTCAAGATGAAACATAATGTAAAATTGAATGATACACTTGGACAGGTTCTACAGATTAATTTCATCTAAAGGATATTAAAAGTCATCAGAATCTCATGTATAAAAATATCTATATGTATGTATGCTTTTGGGTTTGTTGCCATCTTGTATTTAGCTAGTAGTTAAAGTCATGGTGTAGTTTCAGAAGTAATTTGACTAATTTCCTACAATATGAGTAAATTCTGTATATGAATGCACACTTAAAAATCAGCGAGCACCCATAAATTCAGAATCCTGTTAGAAAACAAAGAGAGGAATACAATACCTTAATTGAAAAGGGATTGCAAGTTTGGATGGTATAAAGTCTCCAAATAAGGTAGTTTCTTTGGCTATTCTGAACAATACTCTTCTCACAATCTCTCCAAGATACATCCCAGAGATTAGCTTCTCAAAGATCTGCCAATGGACAATTGCTTCGTAGAGTCAAGATGTTAAGTAGAATTTATTAAGGGAATTGCTTAAAGCACTGCTTTCTAGGTGTTTATATAAGGCCTATGTCAAAATATAATTCAACTTACCTGTTCCCCAGGATTTAAACTTTCAGCATCAAAAGCCACATCATATTCTGTCATAGGAAGATGGGGAGACCAGAAGTTTCCCCATTCCATGTTTATAACCTGTAAATTTGTCCAAAAGAAAATCAATTATGAGGGAAACTCTTGTGCTATATGCTTTCAGTCTTGTGGTTGTTATCACATTCCTAAAACTGGGAGGTATTGCTTAACAATAACCAAAAAGTATTAAAAAGAATAGGATGTCATGATCAAGGTAGGACTTAACCATGCTGCCAGATTTTGGAAGAGGTCCTTGCCATTTTGGAATAGCATCTGCATGCTCTACGTAGCAGGCATTAGTGCCAGTACCCAAAATAACCGCAGCCATCACATTTTCATCCCAATAACGGCCTCCAGCCAATGCTCCCACTGTATCATTTACCTGTTTTAGATATCACGATTGAATATAACCTACATAAGAATCACTTAATGTATGCAATTTGCAAGTACCAAAAAATAAGTTAATGCTACTGTCGACTTTTCCATAAACTGCTATTTTCATCTTCATGTAAAGATGGTTAACCAAATAGATTGATTTCCTATACAAAAGAAAATCTTACAGCCTTTCCATATAACTGTCCCATTCAATAACTTATGTTACTAACTTGAACAAAACAATCTTGAATGTTTCATGATGAAAACTTTTTGAGCTAGGAGTAAGCAGAATTACCAATGCAGAGACGCACATATTCAAACCCTTTCTTTCCATGGCTTCATTTAATGCTATGGATACATCCTTGCCAACCTGGTATTAGGGGGAATCTCAAGAAAAAAATGGAGATTATCAGAATATTTAAAAAAAGAAGAATACTAGTCTAAAATTTAAGACCTATTCCTAGCAAGTTTTTCCAATCATGCCTGAAAACCCAGTTAACTAATCATTGGCATGTGCAGGAAGAGCAAAACAATACTGGCTTTTAAAGATCATGAAAAAAAGGAATCTTTCAATTCTCAGATGCCACAAGGTTAATAATTAAAATAGTGAGGACTACATATATCTGCATACCATTTTGATAGTTGTCTCTGAGAAAGAGGAGAAAAATGAGGAAAAATATTAACTATGACCTATGAATAAAATTGAATCATTCGTTATCATAATACATGATAATGGTTAGCAGCATGATATTACAGAATGCATCCTTTCCCAATATGTCCACCCATTGCTTAAACGAAAAGCCTAAAACACAAAGTAAGTTGTCAAAAATAGTGAACAAAATTAATTGCAACAATTACTTTGAGTTTGGATGATGACCAACACAAAACATATCTGTAGACAGCACCTCAATTACACTCTTTGCTATTTTTCATGTAAGGATACTTTGGCTTGATAATTTGTACTCAAACCAACTCACCACCCCCTAGTTAATTCACCACCAAAGGGCGTAGCTGTCAATTAGCCTTTACCATGTGTTGGCACAGTTCTTTCTCCTTGTTATCCTTAATAATATTATTGTGACTCATCAATGGACATTGGCAAAAAGTGCAACAGATACAGGAGTAACCCATTTCACAGCAACTCTTGTGGGGAGACAAGATGTGGTCTTTATCCTTGTCTTCTTTCATTCAGATTATAGAATTGGTTGCCTCCACTCCATATGTTAACCACTTCGAACCCTCAGCTTTAGCTTGGGGCAATGACTGACCTCTGGGCTCAAGGAAGAATTTCCAAAATTTTCTATAGATGGCAGATGAATATGTACAAGTTTTTGTTGTTGCATTTGGAATCCTTGGAGTTGGTTGTGAAGATGTCTCTATGAGATTTTTCATTAAAACTTTGTTTGAACAAGTTGTTGATTGGTTACAACATCTCAACAAGGGATGAATAGTGGATTGGAATAGCCTACAAAACAAGTTTTTAGCAGTTCAAAACTGCTGGATATGTCTATGCATCACTGCTCTAAATTTTCCAAATTTAGGTAAGGTAAAAGATGAGTCTCTAAGAGAATTCCTAGAACGCTTCAACAAATTGCTAAAGATGATTTCCTGCTCCACATAAGCAAGTCCCAACAATGTACTTTGCTTCTTTATTGCTGTCCTGCACCCTGAAGTTAAATTCATTTTGAATTTTCAAAGAGAAGCAAAGTATCAAATATTGAGACTGCACTACAGCAAGTGATCAAAATAAAAGACAATCTGATGCTTGCTGGAAAAGTGGAGAATAAGGAAGTAAAAGATTCACCAAGTATTTCAAAAGGAGGACTGTTGTTGGGGCCATTCACAGAAAAAGCTAGATTTTCAAGCAGGTACTCTTCTTGCACAACAAAGTCCCAAAAAGGAGGCTATAGTGTTGTTTGTTCCTCCACACTTCCTTCAATCTCACAGTGCTCAATTAAGAGCCTTTGGTTAGAGAAGTATCATAAGAGCAAATAATAAAGCCCCAAACAGGGGAAGTTGCAAAAATATGCTACACATTCTCTTTTGATTTGCAAAGAAGATTTTGATAGTTAGCTGTGCAAAGATGAAAATAATGTCCCCTTTCTCCCATTTTATAGGAAAACCCATGCTGCATAATATTTGACTAAATATCAAACTACTCTTCCTTTTTCATTTCAGTTCAAGAGCTTCTCGGTAGTGTTTCTTGTGAAAATTTTGAAGAAGCGAGATTAATATTACAAGAAAAATTCAAAATGACCTCTCTGAGCGTGGTACCCACATTTACATGTGTTACACTTTATCAAGTATCTATGCAAGGTGTACAACACCTTCAAACAAGGGAGACATCCGTCAATTAATTATTACTCTTTGCCACTCAAGAAAATATTCCACACTTCTTGTGAGGACACATACTTTAATAAGGGGAAAATACTACGAAATACATATGCTTGTCACATGAAAGCCTAAGACATGACCTCCAACAAGAGACCATGGAGCATAGAAGAAATGTGGAACCATTCCAAAGATAAAACATTGTAAATCTTTAAGAGGCACATTCCAAAACCAAAAAAGAGGAAAGGCACTCCCAAGATTCAAGCCTATCACTTACCAATCAACAAATCAATACCCACATCTTCTAGAAAATTCACATAATTCTTAAACTTCTCTAATACAATGAATGAAGAAAACCTCCTCCAAATTCCCACATAGAGAACAAGCTTCCTAGATCCCACCATTGGGCTTCCAATTCCTAGTAGAACCCTTAGCAAGCCCCAAGATGATGATCTACAAGTCTCCTTCTAAAATCAAACTATTAGATCTTGATAGTATAGCCACCTTCAAGCCATTCAACATAGCTTTCAGTTGTGCTTCATTAAATGACTTTATCCTCAAGAAAAGGAACCCAGCCCCCATGAGCCCAAATTCCCCCTAGAAGCACTATCAAAATTCAAGTTCAGAAACCCTTCTGGATTTTTTTCCATGCTGCTAGAGATTTTTTCTTTTTGCTGATTTTCAATTACCTCATTAACAAGGTGCATGTATGTGTATATATTAACAACATGGAAAAAATGCTGCAGAATGGTTTTTGAAGTTGAATTATATCTTACCCCTAATGTATATGGTATCAATTGGAATATGTTGTCTAGGTGACTAAAATTCTAGCATCATAACTTGCAAGAATATTACAAAAGAGATGCTCAATTTATGTGTAAAAAAAATATCACTTCTTATGTAGCCATGATGCAAAAAGCAACCTCTATTATAGACAGCATATCTTCATAGGTTGCTTTTTTATTATTATTATATACAAACCATTTGGAAGTATTTCTTATTTGCATAGCCTATTTAGCACATAAAGAAACATTGTGGTATGATGCTTTGCTTGGTGTTAGTTGTCATTCAGAAGAGAGGATGCATTTCCTTCAAAAGAAAACTTTGGTTTGCTTGTTCAATATAAGTTTCTTGGTTCTTGCAGAAATAGAGGAATAATAGTATTTTCAGAAGGGAGAATAAAGTCACTACTAGCTTCAATGGGGAAGTCATGACTTGTACTGCTGCTTTGCAGGTTGAAATGTAGCTTAGGGTGCCTGAATTCAAATGCAAGAGCTTCATTAATTGGGCTCATTGAAGCACAAACCCATCTTCTCTTGTTAACTATGGGAGATTTCCAAATATTGACCTAGTGCCAAACTGGAATGTAAGCATAACTCATTCTCTTAATGGCCTTGTGGGGCTAGATCAATGGAAGGTCAAGCAAGAGACTGCACCAGCAGAATTTGAGGGAAAAGGGCAGGGATCTCCTAATATGAAATAAAAAGATGAAGAAATGAGGGGTGAGAAGATGCAGATAGGTAATCCAGGTGAGAGAGGTCATTTGTATCCAAAGGGTGGTGATAGGGAACATATGGGTGACAATGAGGATCTAGTTTACCAAACTTTAGTTGTGGCTGCTAAAAAAAAAAGAAAAGAAGTAAGAGGCTTGAGATTGCAGATGTTGTTGAGGTTTCATCTGATTGAATGTGGCTAACTCCAAATCTAGTTGTATTTTGTCTTCTAGTTCAGATCTTGCACTTGCAAATGTCCTTCCTATTGTGTCTTGGTATGGAAGGGTAATCCCTAGAGCTGTTGAGAAGATCATGGAGAAGATGCTCAAAGACATGATTGAGGAGGTTATTAGTCTCTGGGATACACTTGGAGAGCTTTGGCCAATGGAATTCGTATACAGGCCAGAGGCAAAGGGACTTGGTATTGGTGCACAGGCCCCTCTCGATGGTAATGTTGTTGTTATTGTTCTGGAAGATAAGGAGGCTTTTGATCCTCCTAGTTGATTTTGCTTCTCCCTTAGTTATAACTTTGATACTTTGCTCTTGTTTTGTATAATGCCTGTCTCTTGTAAGCCTTCGTCTATATTTTTGAACTGCTAGTTATATATGGATTTTAAACTAGCACTTATGTATTTTTTAAACTATCTGGATTCTGAATGTCCACCATAGGAGATATATCTCTTTGTAAACTTCATGTACCAATATTCAAAAACAAAATCTTCATAGGTACCTTAAGAGTTAAGAGGATATAATGTGATTACAATAAGCATAGATGAACATTGAAGAACTACACAAAAGGAAAGATAAATCATATGGTTGATCATTGGCAAATTCCACAAATAGAATAGATCATTACCAGTTTGGGTAGCAAGGTGAAATTTGTACACTAGGTTATCTCTTTGCATTCCACTGTCACATTGAAACAACCTTTATGGAACCCATACACTTCTAGAAACAAACTCAGTTTACCAATAATATTTTGCAGTGCTTAAGCAAATAGAAAACTTTACAACCCCATTTCTTCCCTTTATGAAAGTGCAAATTCCTTGAATTGAAACACTAATTTACAGTATACTGATAGATTGAAATGTGGATCAAGTAGAACTTTTAAGCACTAACCGTTCCTGAGATAGAAAATCCCTTCGTCCACTTGATAAGTGTGCCAGAGGCAATTGAAAATTGCTTCACAGGAAAGGAAAAAGTAAATCCAAGCTCCCTTTGTCGGCCAGGAGGTGGTCTCATATTCTCACCTTCCTTTGCAACAAAACTTGCTAGTTCTGAAGCAATGTAATCAAACAATTCCTGTGATCAACATCAAGCAAAATTACCAGATTAATTATAAACAGAATAGAAGAAATGGCCACAATGACTCAAATAGAAAAACATGTCTGGAAATGTATTTGCTTTTGAAGTTAATTTATACTGACCTCAGTTGTGCTGCTCATTAGTTTTGGAGGAATTGAAACTTCTTCAAACTCTTGGTTAACAACTCGCCTTTCCTTGCCACCTAATTCTACACGCAATACCCTAAAATTGGTTCCCCCAAGATCCAGTGCATAGAAAATGCCTTCTTCGTCTCTTTGAACAAGCAAAGCAGAAAAAAAAGCATAAGTAGAATTCACTACTGAGTCATTTAATAATAGTAAAAAAAGTGCACAAACTTAATTTTAAGATTATACAACATTTCATATTCAGAAGCACTAGTAAAGGCTAACCATCCTAATTGGACATAAAAATGATTAACTTGTGTTAAATGCAACAAAAAATTACCTTTCTTTTCTCTTTGAAAAGCAAAGAGGAAACAAATGCATAAGCAAAACTAATGACTATTAAAGCATTTAAATGATTGGGAAACTAATGTATATGCTTGAATTTAAATTTTAACTTTTACAGTTAAAAGACACTATTATGAAGACTAGGCATCTTTCTTTAGTTCAGGGACATTAAAACAGTTACTTTTTTGTAGTTAATGCAGCCAAAAAGCTCAGGAATTACAAGTAAAATGCTATTTTAGTCTCAGGTGACATTGCAGATACCTGTTAAGAAGCCTTATTACAAAAACCCTCTCAACAACAAAAATCATGAATGAAGAAAGAGGCCAAATGGGAACTAATTTAATTATCAGTTCATATCAGGAAAAGAATGCTGCCAACTTGTTACATGTATTTCTGTTGGTTATATTTTACAATGGCCTTGCTGTAGACTCTAATTTTCTTTTTCTCTTGCTTTGAGAGCCTATTCATGCAATATAAGCATTCGCCCCAATAAAGGAAACTACCATCAATTTCGTAAACAAGTAAGACTTGCAAAAAAATAGATTGCCAACCTCCCATATGGACCAATGATAATGATTAGTTGATTTTAAATTGCCTCAACTATCTCATTCACTTTTTCATGTCCAAGCACAAAATGGTAGCCATTGAAGCTTGTAATCCCATTGTTTGTGTCAGAATTTGGCACCAAGAATATTGATATTCTAATTATGGGCCCAACTCTCGATTTTCAAGTTTTATGTCCTATACTTCAGAAGTGTTGCATGCAAAGTAGAAAATTCACTAAAATTTAATCTATAAGGAAAAGTCAGTTATCAAATTTCATATACAATAAACAAATACTCAGCTTTCCTGTAAGTCTTGAAGAATATACATAATGTAGAGAAACTTATGCGGTTTTAAGATGAAGATTCATGCATATCGTAAATGCATTGAACTTTTCTACGTGTCTTTCATGTATCAGACCAGGACTAAGAAAAACATCAGCTGAAGGTAAAGGAATTTTTAAGATATCTTGCTGTGTATGCCACATACTACAGGACAAGAAGATTAACAGAAAAATAAGAAATGATATGTGAAAGGGATAACTCCATGAACAGGGAAAACACCATATTTATCATAAATGGATCGAATATCTTGAATACAACTACAACAGCCATACCAGGATGCATATCTTACAAACTGATTACCTCAGTTTTCACTGTCAAGTTAATTAAACACTAAGCATTGTGCCATGTGGTATTGCACACAAAAATTGGAGAATGAGTTCAACAGTTACTCATGACATCAGCCAGAAAAAACACATATATCAAAGAGACAAGAAACATAACTTACAAAGTGATTACCTTGGCTTTCTCTGCCGAGTAAACTAAACACTAAGCATTCTGCCATGTGATTTTTTCATATAAAGGGTAAAGAATACCTCCAACAGTTACTGGTAATCTCACCTAAAGGACACAGATATCAAACAGATAACTCCACCCTGTATTCTAATTGAAGATAATTACACTAGCAAAATTAGATAAAAAAGGTACCAAGACTATCCTCAAGAAGATGACAGAAGGGTTAAAAGTAAGTACTAACTCTGTTATGAAAGATTAAGAAAAAACTATAAAGTACTGAAATCACATTCACTGACAGAAGATAACAAAAATCAATTAACAACATTTTTTTCCTTGAGTTGAAGTTGATCGTATCAGGTCTGTAGGATATAACAAGATAAAAAAAGTAACCAGTGAAAACGAATGCAATCTCTTAAGAAAATTAACAAGATATTCCTTTCTTTTCAACTTGAAATGTAATAATTGCTGGTGTGGAAGATTCTTACATCAAATTAAGCATGTTCCCATTCAGTTATGTTATATGAAGACTTAGTTCTCGTATAAGGCCTATGAAACAGAAGAGTAGAGAGAGTGAGAAAAAATACCCAAAAACTAAAAGAAAAACAGAGACTAGATTCAATTGCCGTATAAACCCTTTGACATGAAAAAGTTAAAATAATTAAGAAAAAGAAAAAGAAATGCCTGGAAACCTAGAAGAACATCATAAACTGAATCAATCTTACTCTGGCTTCTGGTTCCTCTGTTCTGGTTTTAACTAAAAATAAATACAAGATATTGTTTGGAATACAGATACAGAAGAGTTTTTCTTTTGCTTAAGGTAGATGGCAAGACCATATCATCCATTTCAAAGGCAGACCATAAAACAGCAAAATAAATATAGGTTCTCCAAAACTCCGGTAAGGCCATATTTGAGCACAATAGTACACAAGACTCACAGAATAAAAGATGTCCATTGGTCTTTTAGCAGAACAAAGGTTTGCTAGTAGCCACATGACTGGAAGAATTTTCAGTACAGTGAAAAGGATAGTCACAAAAGTTTCCTAAAATGGAATGACTAACTGTAACCAACATTACATGCTTAGATTTTGAGAGTCAAATATGATTTAGAGTATTAAAAAGTTCACACTAGGAAACCAGTTACTAATAATTTATTCATTTCTTGCCAATTGAATAATTATATTAACAGTATAGAAAACAAGGTTTGATAATCTAAATAAAGAATTTTAACAATGAAGTAACCTAAATAACAACATATCTTTCTGATATGTACTTATCGAAATCTGGCTGAAATTAAAGAAAGTCAGAATTGTCATGATCTGTTAAACAGATACCTAAGGACTATTTTTATGTCCAATTTTTTCAAGCAATTCTAAGCAATGAGGTACCTATAATCCAGGATACCCATTTATCTAGTTGGAATATAGTCAGTATGTTATTCACGTACATAATAACATGATCAATTATGTGTTTGATAAAGCTGATTACTAAATTTTTTAACAGATAAATTAGATATAGTTGCTATATTGTTGACAAGAAAGAAATTACTTGCATGTTTTTCTAACTAAAACTGATATAGAAGATCGATTTCTACCATACACGTTGACA
Organism: Sequoia sempervirens; assembly: GCA_007258455.2. NCBI lineage: Eukaryota > Viridiplantae > Streptophyta > Pinopsida > Cupressales > Cupressaceae > Sequoia > Sequoia sempervirens. The sequence goes on along the minus strand of VDFB02384879.1, from coordinate 3,403 downwards.
CAGAGAATTAACAATTAGTAAAAAAAAATTCTAAATTTGTATGTGCATAGAGAGACACTGGATGAAGAAGAAAGGATTCTGGAGATGTACAAATCAACAAGAAAAGGCTGTTATTTGAATGCAAATTCTACAAAGTAATCTATGTCTGAATCTTACAGTATGAAGTGTAGAAAAGGTACAGGTCCCTAGTCTCAGCTTAGAGCAATTATAACAAGACAAAAGACTCACAAATCAGTTCATGATTTCATCACTTTACAAAGCTTAGCACACATAACTCAGAGGCAATAATCTAAAGTACTAAATAGATTTCTTATTTTGACTTAACCTGATTGGTAAAGCTCGTATCTCAAACACCAACTAATAGTTATTGGAACACCTGAATTCAAATTTCAGCTGTAACATGCCATTATATATTCAATCTGTAAAGGTTTTACAAATGATGAATTAATTGCCTCCAATTTTCAGAAAATCAAGCGAGGATGCCAGCTTGTGCATGGAGTCCTTATGCCTTTGTGCTGATTGAATAGAATATCAGCTCAAGGCAAAGATTTACTATTTCTGTAAGATGATTTGAATTTAAATCACCTTAATAATGGGGATATAACCAAATAAAGCAAATGGATGAAAGGACGGGTGGACCTGATTTCAAATCCTAGCCTGTCTATGCCTTGTGAAATATGAACTGATTTCTTAATCTTGTATGTGGTGCTGTACAAAAGAACGTCTTTAATTATTTAACAGGGCAAAGGTTAAAACAAGAGTGCAGAAAATTATATAGTTATCCTCTAGCTTGATTTCATGTCAATTGAAGACAACATGAACTTAAAAGAGGACTCAGAATTGCAAATTGTATACCATATCAGCAATGTTACCGTCATCCACTAAAGTAAAAGGATGACCAGATATTTCTTTTGTGTGAGCAGGGAACAATTCTATTTGCAGCATCTGAATCAAGATCCGAAACCAAATGATGTAATCTTCCGAGGGCAATATTAACAACATAAGAAATTAAATACCAGCAATAAATTGTGACAGGACCTGGGCTCGAATCATAGCACATTACAGATTGAAACGCAAATATTGTGCATAAGCGCTGTTCAAAAATATTTTTTAAATTTTCACAATGGCGTGCAGAAAATTAAAGATTTGCTCTAACTTCCTTCCATGCCAATAGCAGACAGCCGAAACTGAAAACAAGATCTGCAAGTTCTTTCCTCTTATCTAAACAACGTATTTCTCTTACTTCAGTAGAGAATTACTTGTACTTGCAGCGTAAATATAAAGGTGAAGACAGAGAATCAAATAAAGAAGAAAGGCAACAACATCAAGTTGTAAATCTTTCACAGGAGAATATAAAGAACGCAGGCAATGATGCGAAATTCGATATAACTCTTAACAAAATTGGACCGTAATGCGAAGGCAAAAGACAAAGTACCCTGTAGGCAAATTGTCGACGTAGCTTATGATCATCTTGAGCTTGTTCCCGGTCTCAGAGGCCAAGCCAGCGTTCATCTCGACAATGAGAGCGTCCGCCACCTGGACGAGCTTGGGCAGAGGAGTCCGACATTTTTCCTCCAACTCCCTTACAATGCCCCTCGCGCGTCTGTACTGGCTATTATTCCGAGCTCGTTTTCTGACTATCAAGGCCGCCACCGCACATGCAGTGGCCGCGCACACCACAGCCGCTCCTACTTTAAACTTATTCATTCTTGCAGAGACAACGCCTCCTGACCTCCAAACCCCAGAGCTTATTAACTCCGCAGTGGCACACACACCAGCCCGGCACTCCAAGATTTCATTTGTTTATATGCTTCCCCTCGGGAGTCGAACGTGTGACTAGGAGTATACAAAAGCCTGTGGTAAACAAGGTCGTGGAACGTGGGATATTATGAACTAACAGACAAGAAGCCGCATGAATCTGCTAAGTGGGAGTCGCTCCAATCTCATTACTAAATTTAGAAGTGGAATTATCTTATTAGGAGTTGTAGACGCCGGGTAGAGCGCAATTTTGGCTCGGCTGTGGCGCCGAGTAACAAATTATCAATCGGTTAAATATTTTTGCGCCCCGCTAAAGGACAATAGATTTAGCTGGATTCCTTCTCCATTCAGTGCAGGCAACGTAGCTGAATTATCTAAGTTTTAACGAAGCAGAGGTCGCCAGGTCGACTCGCATGGGGTCCCTCGTTTGCACATGCGGCGTTCTGAGCATCGTCAGTTGTTGAAAAAGATTTTGAGCCTCCCATCCAATGTAACGAGTGGAACCTCCGTATTGGAGACTGTGCAAGGAAGAGCAAGGCTTTTTGGACCAATTCACGAGGAAAAAAGTCCCATCTTCTGGACGCAACTTGGGACCCTAGTGACGTGGAATTTTAGGAAATCGGATTTTTCGGATTTAAATTTCAATTTTAAAACAAAATTCTGCCAACCAATGGTGATTAGCATAAATACTTACAGAGCCGTCCTTGATTATGCAAACATTTGGAATCCCAACGTATACCTAAGATCCCTCTTGTGCACCCTTTGTCTCTCATAATGTGGAAAAGATTCCTTCATTTCTTTAAAACATGTTGTAATTATTGGGGTTTGTCATTTTTGGTTTATAGTTGAATGGTTTAATGAGAGTTTATTAGAAATTAGTTAGGTCAAATGAATTTAGTGATGTGGAGAGGAACATAAATAAATAAGCATATTTAATTGTAGTGCCAATCTATTATATTCTTCAACTCTCTTTCAACTCTCTTTCAACTGTTTTCTTTAAACTCTAGATTCTTTTAGAGTTTGTGGGGTTCAGTTTTTCTAATTGTTGTTATTTTATGTTTTATTGGCTCTTCCTTGTCATTATTTGATCAATTGTTTGTAACTAATTTGAGACATTCTAAATGGGTCCCCTAGGTGTCAAAAGATGTAAAAATCCATTAAAAAGTATAAGTCTAGGTTGTTTTTGGTGTTTTCCTTGGTATTTTGTGTTTGTCATCCTTTCAAACTTTTGGGTTGTATATACCTCCATACCTTCCCTACCAATCCCTACAACTTACTTAAGTCCTTGGTCTAAGTGTTCCTTTTTGGAGTTTCAAAGTTTCAAATCACGACATCCCTATCGAACTTGTCATCATTGGCATGTCATTCCCCAAAAGTTTGATTTTCCCCTCTAAGTCCATTTTGTCAGAGTTTAAGAGTTTCTCATCCTCCAATACCATTTCTTTGGCATTCTTCAGCCCTAAAGCCTAAAGATCTCATAAAATGTATAAGGCATTTGCATCCATTAGACTTTTAGACTTTCTCATCCATCCCATCCCTTGGTACCCATTTACCTTCATCTTTGCTTCCTGATCTCTAATACCATACACTCCAAAAAGTTACTAAGTCTATCAAATTCAGAGGTTCAGCCTTACCCTTAACAAGG